>JAOBRG010341536.1:0-14441 GCA_027574985.1 Umimayanthus nakama | reverse complement strand
AAGAAGCAAAATAAACTGCATCGCTCTGCCAAGCTGAAGTTTTATGTAACGCAGGGTTATTGTTTACTTGCAACTGCTCTAGTTTAGTTGTTGCAGTATTATTTTCGCGGACTATACAAGTCATGTGTGTATGATTGTAAAGACGAGAGCAAATATCAGATACCCAAAATGTCTTTATTCATGGACCATTTGGCAGCCAAACAACATTCTATCATAGTAAAAATAAGTCAGATGAAAAACCTACGGCTGCTGACACTATTAGTATCGATAAACATACTGAACACTCGGGGAGGTGATCGAGATAAATATTTTGAATACGAGTAAGCCGATGCTAAAAGAGATTTGAAAAATTCCTACCAAGTCTCCATAGTGTGTATGTACCCCGTCAACAATCATGGTACTGTAAAGGCATTTTTAAAATTTTCGGCGGTTCTTCCGTACTGCAGAAAGCCATTGTTCGGTACTGCCGAAAATCAGTTGAAAATCACGCCATTCCACAGCTCTACTCTTCGTTTCATTTTCTCTCTCTCTCGCTCTCTTTATTTTTTTTTTTCGCGCCCCACGAAGGCCTGATTGCAGGTTACCTTATGTGTAGTTCAGTGAACCCAGAACCCAGAGGTTATGGGGTCTGCGCGGACGGTATGGTCGTGTTTTGAAGTGTATCAGAATAGACGATAAGAACATGGTACAACTGCACTCGTACTCAGTCGCCTTTAGGTGGCGGAAGAGAGAAGACGCAGAGGATTTTGGGAAGGAACTGAGGGGCGCGCAAAGGGTTTTGGGCAGGACGAACTCGAGAACTTCGTCTTCCCCACAATCCTTTGCGTGCCCATAAAAGCGACTGGGTACGTATCTGGTACAACTGACTCAACCAACCATTTGTCAATACCCTGAAATGCTTGATATTCCGCCTGGGCTTTTTGAGGGTGGATAAATTGGGGGGGGGGGGGGGTAGAAAGTGCCCACGGCCCATAACTCTAAAACTATAAGTTATACTGATATGAAAAAATTTGGTGAGGTAGAAGAGAATTATAAGGTAATTAATTTGGTGTAATTTAATTGGTGTGTAACATCAGTATGTCATAATGATGTCATAACTGCCAAAAATTTCAGTTTTTACCAAAATTTTCCTAATCAAAGTAGAAAGAATTAGACGTTTCTGAATTAAAAAATTGAGAAACAAACAGTACACAAAACGAATGTATTTAAAACTTCCTTTTAAATATAAATAACAGTATTTTAAAGAAACTGAGTAATTACAGAGTTCTCTCAGGGTAAGTTTGATGTTAAAACCTTACATTGGCTCTTAAACTATAACTTTCAGATTTTACTCAAACTCCTAATATTTATTGCTAATAGTGTAAATAAAACTGTTTTATTTGTTTTTAACATTTTCAAATGCAAAGACTAAAAAAAGCTTTCAATTTTGACAAAATGCAAATTACACCGCTGCCATCTTGGATTTCAAAACATATTGCACAATACCTATGACATCACAGATCAGGTGTCACATAAATTGTTTTACAGGGAATATCGATAAATTGCCCTTAAGACTAATAATTAGCTATTGTTTTAAAGATTTGAATTAATGGAGAAAAATACTAAAAAAGTCAAAATTTGAGTAAACAGGGCGTCAAAAATGGTGTTGCCATGGCAACATATGATACTTTTGTGGCCAAATTTTTCTGGAATCTTGTTCTCTTTTTACTAAAAATAGCCAAATTTGGTTGGTATTTCTTTAATTAACATTTCTTGCCCCTAGCCACATGTACACAGTTGGGTAGTTCAGTCAGAATTATCTATTCCTAACTCAAACGCTTTATTGCTGGGACTGCATATTCAAAAAAAATTGCATTCTTGACTTGTAGACATGGCTGTAGCAATCTCGAAACCCGAATTACCAGATTTTCCCACAACTTTTAAATTGGTTTTATGATTCCCTTCAAACATTTCAAAACTATTTGGCAGCCATCGTTAAGTTTGGGGTCAACTCTCCGAAACAAACCCAAAACAACTTTTTCAATATTAATTTTATTAATACTAAATTATACAAGTTCTTGCCTTCTGTACTACATGTGTCTATTAGACTTAAAATCACTTCTGGTTGTAGTTAAACATCTGAGAAGAGTTACAGAAACATGAAGAAGAAGATATTATCTTTTGTCCTTGCCTAGCCATAATAGTTATATTATTTTATTTAGTTAATTGAAAATCCCAAGCAGGTCGCTCAAGCAGCAAAACATCTCAATTATCTTAGCTTCTCCTCAAAAAATGTATTAATAGTTATCCTCAATCTGTTTACAAGTAATAACTGATAGCATAATAATATTATTATATTACTATTATTATGCTATGAGCTCAGTATAAAAGAAAAACAGCTTCCATGCCACTTGAGGTTACCAAATTGGTTGAAGAGTCAAAAACATTTATTTAACTGCCCATTTGAACAGCAATGGGTATTGTTCTAGGAATGAATACATTACTTTTCTTACTGTCTTGCAGACGGCATTTCCCTCATATACTGTAGTGAACTTCAGTTTCAAAACTTTCCAAAAAATATTACTTTAGATATTTATGAAAAGAGGCCTACATAAATGACATAATTGTTTTTAAAATGATACACTGTCTAGTAGGTCTGCATATTCTCATGTTCATTGGTGTCAAATATCTGACACTAGATCAGTCACGCTAAACTCTCTCAACATAATTTGCAGGCAACATGCCATGGTGGCCTGTTCTCTCCACTGTTCCTGTCATCCAGCCCTCGTCAATCACTTCCACATTAACAATAATGTCTCCTTCCATAAAGCCAACCTCATCCTCATCAGCGGCAGCATAGTCATACATGGCTTTGTAGCGTGGCTATTTGAAAAAAATTACAACTTTAATTTATTGATCTGCTAATCAAGATAAAACCAGCACTTAAAATTACTTAATATTTAGATTGAACTGTAGAATCAGAAACTATTAATTTCACCAGCATTTTTTAGATCTTTTACTTTAAATTGAATATCAAACAAAATAACCTAGCTGGTAGATCAATCTCAGGGTGACATGTGGCAGAGCAGCATTATTTCTACTTATTTTACTTATGAATTGTGGGTAAAAATGCTATATTCATTTGTTGTATTACATTGGCTTTGTGTTTCCTGGTGGTGGAACAATCCAAAATCAGTAATAGGGGGGTTGTGCTAGTTCTGCATTTGGAAATCCTTTTACAGGCCTGTCAATGAGAAAATCACCAGGTATGCAGTGTTTTGCATGCCTTGGCTGAGCCAGTTATGCGACAATCATGTTAAGTTTATTTATTCTCGTAGTCAAGAAAGCTTAGTTTTACTATGATTTAACTGTTGGAAAAAATGGCATCTAGTTAAATATTTTATTATTAATTTTAGTTTAAATAAAATGTTACGTACCCCTCCCCCTGAAGGTGCTCTTGCTCGTGGGGGCTCAGGCTGGGATGGTGGGGGTTGATACTGCTGAGGGGGTGGGGGATTGTACTGCTGAGGGGGCGGGGGATTGTACTGCTGCTGCTGTCTTGCTCGATCTCTGTCAAGGGAGGCTCGCCGCTGTTCATACTGAGGCTGGTGTGGGTTGTAACCTTCAATTTCTGTGAAATGTTTAAAACATTCAGAAATGACTTCTGCAAGAATGTAACACATCATGGAGCCTGATGTTTCCAAATTTAACTCTTTCATGCTCAGCACTGTTCACAGTACAGTAACTTAACCACCAATGAAAAATAATTAGTGTATACTTCTACACTAGTCCTGTATGAGAACAGTGAGAGCAAGGTAATGCAGTTAGTTAGGTCCCTGACTGCAAACCAGGAGGTTATGGGTTCAATCCCCAGCCTGGTCGAGGGTTGAACTTGGGTGGTCTTCTTTCACTACACCACCCATGGACTGGGATGTTAAACCATTGGTCTAGCCTCTCAACATTTATTAGGGGACTTACAAAATCCACAGACTCGCTGATAAGAGTAGGCTAATGCTGATGTTGTGGTCTGTCAACTGAAAAGGTAGAGAGCTAGCATTGAACTCAGTCCCCATCATGTCCAGCCCCTTTGGGCAATAAGCCCCAAACAAAGTTGTTTAAAAAATTAAATCAATAATTAATGTAGAGCATGAACATGAATGGTCATACTTGAAGCATCAATCAACAACTAAAGTCAATTGACAAGCAGTGTGTGCAGTGTGTACATGCATATGCAATGAACTCCAGGTGAGAGGTTGCGCAAAATGGCAGGAGGAACATTCTTTGTTGTAAACTGTTTGCCAATCTAAAATTTCCAAGTTTACCACTTTTACTGAGGAGCATTAAGTCATGACCAAGAATCAAGTACAGCTAGGTCACAATCTGCCGATATCTCAATTCCAATTTATAAAAATCAAAATGCTGAACTATTGCAACAAAGTACCATAGTTAAGTTGACAAGAATTCACAACCCTTTGAGAATTTTGTTGGGGGAGGGAGGAGGGCCCAAATCACATTATTTAATGATGGGCAGGGGGAGTTAGAAGGGTTTTTTGGGTCTGAAAATTTTGCAAAAAGGGATTGTTTTGGGTCTATGAAAGGCACAGTAACTTTTTTGGATCACGAAAAAAACCATTTTTGGAGGATTGTACTTTTCACCAGCTCAAACTCAAATCAACAATAAGATAAACATAATTTACTGCTGCTCTGGGATTTTTTGAGGTATGCTAAAAAGTAGGGATTTTTTTTTTGGTATGAAATATTATTAACCTCTGTTGGATCCCCCACCCTCCCACCCCTGTTGTTAAAATATCTGAGTGGGGCCCAAGGGGGCTTTGCTATCCTAGTACCCACACCTTGGTCTTCAACTAATCCCGGAGAGAATATTGACTCAGAAGTTTTTTTGTTCTTTCCTTATTTTTACCTGTGTCACCTCCCCCTCGATTAGAAGTCCCCAGTCGCATGGTCTCAGTTGCTCCACTGTATTGTATAGAGCTAGCCTGAGCAGATGCCTTCTTGGCTCGCACAGTTTCAGGATCATCAGTAACAGCTGTAAAATGACCTTTCTCCTTTTCAAAGTCCCTATGGTACTCGACCTGTAAGACAGTAGAAACATTAATTTTTAGAAAACAAGATGTGTTTAAGAGCTTAAGAGAACTTAATCAAAAACATGAGCAAAAATCAAACTCAGGTCTGAAAGCACAAAATCCTTACCTGGCTTTGTTGTTTCTGCTGCATCTTCAATCGCAGGTTCTCTGGAGTGTCTGAGACTGCAGTAAATTTTGTAGTTGGATAATGCCTGCAATACAAAAATCATAGATTTTTTTTCAGGTAACATTTTTCCCACAAGAGAAATCAGAAAATGATAAACAAAATTTCCAAAATTTGCTTTATTACTCGGCCCGTAGGGAGCTGAGCTGAGGAGCCCAAACTGCCTCTTATTTTTAATTTTCATCACATCGCGATCTGGTGATAATCGATTTTTTATTGATTTTTTTCAGTAATTTTAGGCATGCTATTAAGCTTGTATTAAGTTCGCCCACGCGTCTTAGTACAGTAGCAGCATGATGCTCACTCATAACGACACAAGGTCATTACTGATGTTAATTTAGTGCTGATATTAAATTAAGTTGGATCGTTCGGTGGTAAAACGCATCTCTAAGAGAACGAAACCTTGTGAAATAACTAGTAGATAGATAACCTTTGATCGAACTGATAGCTTGTTAAGCTCAGTTTCCCCCGCCACATACATACGGAGTTTGTTGAGTAAAAACATTCTTAAGTGTCCTAATAATCAGGTAAAATTGTATGAGCCAAGCATAAGGCATGTTATTTCAGATAAATTGCCAGTGAACACATTTGGTAATTTTTTCTCCATGAGTCTTGATGTGTAACTGATAGCCTGAGAGCCGGCTTTTTTGGGGGGGAGGGGAGGTACATACCAGTTGGGTAACATGCTATGTAGCTGTTGTTTCAATGAGTTTATTGCCGCAAATGTCAGAAATAAATATAATAAAAATAAAAAGGTGCAGGCCAAGTTAGGCAGCTGATACAGTCTCTTGTTATTAGTGAGCTTGGCAATGGATTGACCGAGACGAGTTTTTCAGTCTGTCTGCTATTTTCTGACAGAACCTTAGTACCTAATGTATTTGTTTTTCATTTGATTTCTACTCTGTATTTCTGTTGATTGGTGTCAGACATTTGAGGAGCTCAGTGCAAAAACGGCCTAAGTGACGATTTTGGGTGACTTTTTAAAACACTGAGAAATTTTGGCTTTTTTCACAGCTGTACTGTTTTCTAGGTTAATGGTGCTTTTTTAAATTTTTTTTAAAGTCCCATCCAGCAATGGTAAGAAGAGACAGAAGTGATTTTACCCCCAGCAGAGATTATAGGAAATTCTTGGTATTTTTGGATGCTTTTCTTTCTCGGTCAAAAGTAAACTAAATTGGTGTTCTTTGGGCAGGAATTCTATTTGTGTTGCAAGAATTATGTGTCAGCTACCTAACATGAGTCCTTTGGTCACTGTAGCATAGCAGGAAGACAGATAATTTTATGGTTTTGTGAAGGGTGGTCCAAAATCGTCACTTAGCCCGTTTTTGCATCAAGCTCTTCATTTATAGAATGCTTCTCCACACATCATAGAATATCACCATTAACTTACTAGTTCAAAATTCAAAGCATAGGGTTTGAAGGCTCATGCAGCACATGCTGCTAATTACCTTCTCCCCCACCCCCCAATCCCACTAGTTAATGATCTAGAAGGTATAGTTTATAGTCTGCCCCTGGCTCGCAGCATATTATTAGTCAGGCTGGAAGATGCAAAATTTAGATTTCTGCCCCTGGGTTTTTTTAAATTATCATTTGTAATGTTACATATTTTTGTCCTGTGCATTCAGTAGCACAGTGGTTAGGGCATTGGACTCAAGACTGTTTGCCAAGACACCCGTTTGATTCCCAGTAGATGTGCCTCAATTTGCTATGTTTCCACCCCGACAGGTGTAAATCAAGTTTTTTTTATACCATTCCCTATTTTCCTTTCAAATTGGAGCAATACCATTTTAGCAAAAAACCGAATGCTTCAGAATAGCAATATGGTATAGACAATCTAGTGAGGGGTTGTCCATTTTTCATCATTATCATGAGTGCACAAAACATACTCTGGGGGGAGGGGTCAAAGGTTGATATGCACTTTTTCATGAAAATAAATATTATTTCTGATCAGCAAAAAAACCCACTTTATTGCTTTTTATCAATTTATTTTCTGGGAGCATGGATGGACCAACCCTCGTTTTGCAGGAAGCAGAAAAAATAACAGCCCAAAATTTTTATATGTAAAAAAATTAACTAACTATTTAATCATTCTGATGCTGCTAAAAGTTAACAAAAACAGCTGTTGGCAAAGTTTTGCCTTATTTTTAAGATTGCAATTATAAATGAAAGAGTTTATTCTGATAAAACAATGTTTATAAAGCACTCTTTTATTTAAAAAGATGGAAAAAATGAACGGAATTGCTCGACACTTGTTGCTTGTTTTCTCGTGCCACCAGAGTCAAGACGCGTGTAAATAATGGATAGGATTTTTCACTGTGGATTAGAATGAGTTGTTTTGTATTCAAAAATACACCAGATATATATTGACAGAATTCTAATGACTACCATATTTTCCAGGCAATAACCCACACCGCAGATAACCCACACCCCCATGTTTTTATTACAAAAAGAAACAAAAGTTAACAGATTACCCCCACCGCTGTATACAGCTATTTCAAAAAAGGTTGTCATAGTCAATAGTCGATACTGGGACCCAAAGGAACTATGGGTATGGTCATAATGAGTGATAACGCGCCAGTGAAGGTTGTTGCTGTATTGCCGTGGCATTATGATGAGCCTGCACTCTATATTATGCACAGTCAATGTTATAATAGTAGGGAATAACTTGAGCTTATTGAACCCCACAATTCCTTTCAGTTCCAGTATAGACTATTAATTATGAAAACCGTTTTTGAAATAGCTGTAACTGCACCCAATTCATTCATTTCTACCACGTTTAATTTTATCGTGACATTGAAAGTTCTGCTAAAACATTATAGAACAATTTGTTTATGAGAATGTAAACATTACAAACTGTAATAAAAAAATTAGTTCAATGTGAAAATTTCACAAAATATTCGGGCATGAAACTACAACAAGCTATTGCGGAACTGGACATAATAAATACAGTCTAAGTTCCACAAATCAACATACTTCAACTGACAATGCTATGACTGTACAAATTGTACACTTCAGAATCTAACAGATAACCTGCATCGGTAGATTACTTGCATCTTTTGTGATACAAGGTAAAATTAATAGATAGTTAATAGATAGTTGCTTCAGTGTGAAAACAGATACATGTTAACTGAATTGATGTTTCAAAATCATATTCAAACAAACAACTGACTACAGCCACCTTAGCTCGCTAAAACTTAAAACATATCAAAACACTGCATTAATTGGAAGGAAGGTTGCCCATTTTTCATATACTTTTCAACCTGTAAAAGTGTTTGGTTAAGGATTGAAATATGGGAGGCTTCACTACTTGGTGATATTGAGGATACTTCTAAAATTGCACCTGAAATGAAAAACCTCTTGTCCATTTCACAACTGGCACGAGTCAAATGTAGAATCAAAGCAAATCTTTTAACCACCATCCTCAAGTGACCGAAGCCCACATGCCTGGCTGCAATTTCATATGAACACTACTTGTGTTTGAAAAAAGGAGTAGGATCAAATAGTTTTGTCATTTTTCTCGAAGTATCTAACACCGTAACCCACTGTTTTCACAGAACAATCTAAAATAAGTACATGTGCACATGTTTGTGGTAACATGCTGGATTAAACATGTCTTGTCTTTCCAGTGCATGATCCAGTCATGTTATTTGATTACACAAAAATATTGTTGCAGTTTTTTCCTACAAAAATAGAAACACTTTAATATGAATCTTGCACAGATATATCTTTGTTTCAAGATTACCTTTATTTCACTATACTGAAACACTTTTTAAATGCAAACTTTGAAAAACTGCTATAGATGCAGAATTTGCCCTAAAGAAAGTTTTTGAGATTCAAAGCCAATGCAAAAAAATTGGTGACTTCCTGTTTTATTTTCCTTGTAATTTTCTTCAAATTTTGAAAAAAAAATTGTGCTCCCAGAAACTAAATTGGTCTAGCATTATTCACACATTTTTTGGCAGGAAACAGGGGGTTTACAAGTGCCTCTAAACTCGAAGGAACAGGTGCTATATAAATCTATTAATCTAATATTATTATTATATTTTTAAGAGTATGTTTGTAAGTTCGCGAAAATGATGAAAAAATGCACAGACCCTAAATAACTACCAGGTCCAGCCATTTCATGAAATTGTATTTCCATCCCACTTTATGTAAGCTGATTCAAATTCAAAGTAATTTCTGATTTTAAGCTATTTCAAAATTACAAAGTATATGACTAGGCTCAAGCCAGCCTGTGGTGCAGCCTCTTATTTGGTTATCATTAATTTATATAGTTTCAAAACCTCAGTGTTTCTGGTTGGGCAAAGCTGCTATGGAATCAAAAGCAAGAATGAAGATTCTTTTTTGTTTCATCAAGACCAGAGAAACTTTATTACGTATACCAAATCTTTAAATTTATCCAAATATTGATCCATTCTAGTTGACATGAATGCGTAGTTTCGAAATCAACTACGTCAAAACAGATGTAGGGTGTACTTGTCAAAGTCGTAAACTAGAATTCCTGAACCTACTGAGAAATGGCGAGCAGAAAATGTTGTAAATTAACTCAGCATAAACGCTGTTTTCAATTCAACAGCAAACATATCAAACGCAGCATTCTTCATTGTCAAGTTTATTACTAAAATGCACAACAAGTCACAAATATTTAAAGAGAAACTACAGATACGAATCAAACAGCATTTTGTAAACTACAACGGTGTTGTTTGGTGTCGATATTTGACCTGTCACTCATGAAGTTTACAGACTCGTACTCCGCAACACGGATGGGTGTTGGTCGACAGATATATTTGAAAGCTTTCAGCACCATTACGACAGCCAACAGTGGTTGTTATTTTGTCGCTAAAATTGTATCTGCCTTATAAATTACATTCAGAAAATGTCAAAAATAGTAAAGCAGCATTCTTTGCTTTGTGTGCTTAAAAATTATAAATGCAAACAACTGCTGTTTCGGAGATAATCAAAGACATGCACATTTGCCATGTTTGCCTTCGTGGCTATAACGTTTCACACAAAGACAATATAAACACTACTACAGTTCAGAATTTCACTTTCATAGAACATTTAAGAAAGGTGATTTCAAGCGAAGTTAAACAATTTACGAGGCATTCGCCATTCAATGCAAGTTCAATAGTTCAATAGTATTTCATCAATGAAAACTACATCCGTAAAAAATCCTTTGTGCTCGACATGCTTCAGTCAAGCATAAATACAATCCAAAAATCTAAAGCTTACATTTGGATCGGAGCGTTGGGAGTGAAAGATGAATGGCAATTCTTAAGTATGTCCTAAAGATACTCTGACTGCTAAAGATACTCACGCGTTGCAGTATGGTTTCTTGCTGTAGCCTTTGTAATTCTTCATGTTCAGTTGCATGTTGCATACTTCGCATTTGAAGCAACTCTTGTGCCAGAACTGACGAGAGAATTACAAAAACACTATAGAAACACCCAAAAACACTTTATTAGCTGTAAAATGTACACACTTCCGTCTTACTAAACTGGATTCATCAGAAATCTAAGGAGACCATGCTGTTACGTCTGCTTCGAAATTCGAAAATTACCCTAGACCCAGTCTAGTTATTCACTCACTGATTTTAAAAGACTTTCAGTTACCTGGTCAAGGCAGTTCAATTTTTCCATAGGATAAACCGTCTTCTTGCACTTTGCACACTGTGGATTCATTTTTGAAATGGCAAGACAGCAAAGTCCCTTCCAAAAGTTCCACTTCCTATAAAATTAAAACTGGAAGCAATGGCTTCTCCTCGATCAAGCAAAGTGGGGGTTTGATTCCCAGCATGCCTTGCAATACCCCGCCTACATGTGAGAGCGCGCGTTACGCATCTTGGCTCCTTTCCGACCAGAAAGTCTTGGTTTTTTTTTCTTACTAGCGCTGATGAGGTAAATAAACAAATTATTTCGATAGATTTGATATTGTACTCCGGAACTGTAAATTTTATGCTGTAGATGGCAGTTAACAGGACCATAAAAATAAAGTCTCATAAATTAAGGTCGTTTACTTCCTCTCAAAGCTGATTTTCTGATATTGGTCCGACATCTGTACGTGGGCAAGTTTACGCTATCGTTTGGACCGCATCCATATTTGAGCATTCCGTGTTTTAAAACTCTGAAGGCGCGTGTCGTGACATCAGCGTGACCTACTAGTTTCAACTCCAACAAACTCCTAATAAGGAAGTTAATGGTTTCATGCTTTAGATTCCGCGCGCTCGTCACAGCCAATGAACTTTCTCGGCTAAATGCCACCTTTGGAGGAAACTTTGTAGTTGTTACAGTTAAGATTAAAAATAATTGATATTAAACCAACGTCTACCAAGCAAAAAAAAAAAACAAAATTGAGTAAACGTTATATACGAGTCTCGTTACGGCTCAATAACTAAGCACCACCCACGCTACGTTCATTGGCCATTGCCATTGGGACAGAAATATTTGAACTAAAAAAGTAAATTTCTAGAAAATATATTTGGAAATACGGTAAAAGCTCTAATAAGCCCCTGGTGTATATAAATTTCGGCCGGGCCCTCTCTCTAAAGGGGGCATTATTAGAAAGGAGGGAAGGGGTAAGCTCATCGAAAATTTTTTGACAGATAAAGACAGAATTACACTATTTCTATGGAGTTTGAAACGCTACGCAGCTTTAATATTAATGACGGAGCGTTTTGTTTGGGCCGTTAATAGTGCAAACTTCCTGGGAGTCCGGGGCATGCTTCCCAGGGAAAACTTGAGAAAACTAGGATTGCCTTTGCTTTGGACTGCATTTCGCGTGTTTTTACCTACCGAAGAAAAACAATATCATTATATAATTACATAGTTATATAATAATATAACATTTAATAAATATTATTAATAGTAATATAATAAAAATAAATTACCTCGCTTTATCATTTTTCTTAAAAAATTAAAATGATGTATTAGAAATAACATGTGACACGTGTTCAATTATTTCGAATAATAACAGTATAAGCCGGTAAAGAGGCACGCATTCAGAAGTTGTTTTACCACCGCAAAAATGTCCTGCAAGTAACAAACTAGAAAAAACAGTTCTTCTTTATTTTTTTTCATCAATTTTTTCATTATTTTCAAACTTGACAACCGAATTAGTTTTTTTATAGGTGGACCTCTTTGGCTTATGGAGGAGGGAGGAGGTGGGAGGGTTAGGTGGCTGCGTTCGCTCCCGTTCTCAACCCCCACCCCCACTTACGCGACTGTTTCCTGTCGCAATAATTCTAACTTCGTAGACTATATCAAGGTCATATTCAGGTTGTACCGGAAATACTTTGGACAAGTGTGGTCATAGAGAACGATGTTCAACATGAACTGAAAAATTGGAAACAGTATCGAGTACTGAGCAGTTATTTCGGTTTAAATGTTACCAGTTAGGTATTGAACGCATCTTATTTAATACCACGTCTTCATATAAACTTTCCTTTCTAACAGTTAATAAATAAAACAGATAACTGAATAATCACTTATTTTAGTAGATAACGTTAACGTGGGCAATGGTCGCCCTTATATCCAAGCAAGGGCTCACGTTAATAATGCTCGACTACAGTCCACAACACCGGTATTAGCCTACTCCTATCGACAAGTGCGTGGGTTCTTTTAAGTCCCCGACAGAACATTGAAAGACTAAACTAAAGGCTTAACGTCCCTCAGGGTCCAGGAACGGTGTGGCGAAAAAGGCCACCCAAATTTCAACTAGGCCGGGGAATGAACCCGGGACCTTCTGGTTGGTAGTCAGAGATCTTACCACCTCACAAGCAGAGTCTCAAAGTTTATTCTCATGAAACCTGTTCTCAATCGGTGTATTCAGGCCTCATTGTTCCTACAGAAAGGTTTCTTACAAAAATGGAAGAGTGTATTCGATTATTTTGCTCATCAACGGATTAGACATTACTGTTCCAACTGAAAACGAATGCTTACTCTCTTTTTATAAGAATCTTTTTCACAAGAACGTGAGACTGAAAATGCACAAAATTTAAACAGAACATGCTAAGATAATGCCCGAGACTCGGGAGAAGGGAAAGAACTTTTATTTGGGATTCCACTAAATCATAAAAATAACTTGTTTCTCGGCTAATGTTCCTCAGCGCTACATCGTCAACAGCGTTATTCATGTACAACTTTGTTATAAGATCTTTTTTGTTTTATTACTTTATTGCTTTCTTGCTGGCCAGGGTATCGGCTTATTAATATTTAACAGTTAATACACGAACGCACGTTCGAAACGAGCTTTTAGATAGTGGACGAGGTGCGGTGCCCGGCCATTTTTTTTCTCCGCGTTTCTTTCTCCCGATCCTCTGAGAGGTGAGCCTGCCCGCAGGCTAGTCAGCTGTCAAAACGTACGCTTGTAATCCAACACACGTTTGTGGAACAATTGTGTTCTTTCAAAATTTCAAACACTGGATAAAAGTATCTCGAAGTATACTTTCTACAGGATACAGGGCTTATACCGTGAGTAGTGAGCTAATCAGATTACGAGAAATACACTATCTAGTGTTTGGTATTTATGCTTCCGGTCGGTTAGTACGAGTGCAAACTAACAAATGTACTCCAAATACTAACGGAAAACGTTCTGAGAACATTTGAGGCTTTAATGCTCAAAATATTGAAGTACATTTAGTCTCAGCCACAAAATATATGTTACAGTATGTTGAACTACTGTGCTAGATATTTTAAAAGTTTTATCATTATTGTTTTTTTCATAGACTTTCTCAAAGTCCTTCGCACATTCACTACGTCCGGTCTAGTATTCCCGCAAGCGAAACAAGTCGTGCTCGCCTCTCGTGCTTCGAGGCTCGGTTGCGCGTTTCGCGCACGGTTTCTTTTTCCTCCTGCATGCTCCTGACTGAGCACGACTTGTGACAAGTCTACCTTTTTCACTGAAATGTGCTCTGCCGAACATACAAGAAATGTTAAATTTTTAAAATATCTCTTTAATACGTTTTTCACAAAATAAGCTGAAGACTTTCATCGGTCAGGCTATAGATACACGCTTTTTTATAAGAACCAGTAGTTTTCGGCTCAGCCTGGGCTGTTCTTAATTTTTTGGCGATTTCAGCCTCAAATTGTTCTTATTTCCTCAATATCTTTAAACAGTGAACATACCTGTCAACTCTCCCGGTTTTACCGGGAGTCTCCAAGTTTTTCATCAAATCTCCCGGTCTCCAGGTTAGAGCA
>JAOBRG010341525.1:0-14443 GCA_027574985.1 Umimayanthus nakama | reverse complement strand
ACTTGCAATTGTGATTTGTACGCATTTAGCTCCCTTTGCGATACAAAAAGAATAATGAATAATTGAAAAAAATTGAGGTGAATAATGAATAATGGTCGTAAAATGTAAATGAATAATGAATAACCACGTTCAAATTATTCCGCTTCCACCCCCGCTTTGGGAGTTTCCCGTCATCTAATTTTGACTAGTTTTTCTTGGTAACATCCAACTGACTACTACTGAATTGAGCTTTCGCCAGCACAAGAGCATTTTTGATGTATAATATAGTAGCCGCTAGAAAATTAAGATATTTTAAACTCATAAACAAAACCTTATGGAAATCTATTATTTGTTGGTAAATAAGGTCGAGTTTCTGTTTACTACTCGTTCATAAAGGTAAAAAAATCTAAACCACTTATATGCACTAGTTTTCATTTTCCATGACTTGCCTTGACCCAACTGATCAAAATTCAACGACTTCGAGTCTTGAAAACGAATTTGCAAGAATCCATGACTTTCCAGGTTTTCTATGATCCGTACGAGCCCTGAGCTTACACAAATTACAATAGCTTAGGCTGCGACTAGATTAACTACATTTTCTAGGACGTCATTACAAACTAAGAAACCTTTGTATCCATAGTCATCATTTAATTACGTATTAATTTTTAATTTCAAAAATTGTTACACTACGCATCATTGCTTTGTTTTACAACTCCAGAAAATAAGTGCATGGGATATCTTGTTCCAGGTGACACAGTAAAACTTTAAAGCTATAGTTAAATCATTCACAATCGCTCAAATAATCCTTTTATTACAAACGGGCCTTTAATTTTTCTCGAAACGTACAAGTTTATCTTCACATGTGATTTTGTTTCATTATAAAAAAAATTTACATCCAGGCTTCGCGAAATCACTCGCTCAAAATTTTCTCGAGTGTAATTAACCCTTAAACGACCTAAAGTAATCCAGTTTTATGTAATCACCTGTTTTGATGATAATAACTACTTACTAATTAGCTAGACATATTTCTATATGCAAGTTGAACTCCAAATTTAGTACTTCTTCCCTTTTCATATTGACTGTTTCCGATCCGATGTTATTAGCACATGTTTCCCACTAAAGCGAAAGATCCCGGTCGGGTGAAAAGATAAAAAAAGAAGCACAACCCAAACGTTAACCCTAACACTGACCATCCGTAAACAAACATACAACAGCGTATTGTTAAAAAGTACCAGCTGTTTTTACTGTTGTTTTTTAATAGCCAATTGATGGAATAAGAAAGCGCGTCCGTCCAGGTAGAGCTAAGCTTTACTGAGAAAACTATTGCAATTCGAATGCAAATGCAGATGCTGAAACTAGCTAACCCAAAGCTGCCTACACAGCAAAGCTTTGAAAAATCATCGGTTGGTGCCCGGTTGCCCCCTTACCTTCCATCCCCGGCTGATTTGTTTGCAGAATGGCTTGGTCATTCTAGGGCTAAAGAAAAGTTTTTTTTATTCTTAGTTTTTTACTATTCAGCACTTAAGTCATTTTCAGTGTCCAAATCGTTATTCTAAACGTTTCTATCCAGCAGCACAACTAACAAGCAAACAACTCCTCTCAATCTGGGATACCAAGGTTTTCTAGAAAGGCTTTCTGACTACACCAGCGACTGGCCCGTCATCTCTGGGGGCTGAGGCAGACCCATTACGGCCAGTACAGTAGGGGCCACATCACAAAGGGCTGCGTTGTGACTAAATTTGTGGTACTTGTGGCCCGAGTTAACCATCATCAACGGTACTGGAAAAAAGAACAGTTAAATCGATGTTAACTTAAGGGACCAAATGAGTGAGAATAGCCGGTTGATCAGTTATGAAAATAAAGGAGCAGTCCAACGACTTTCACTTTTTAAAGGGATATTTTAAAACTCTTCTACGGAGATGTGTGGTGATAGGTAATTGTAATTTAGAAACACTAATTTGAAACTCAGGTAAAACTTAGCTTCTTATGTCAACTGTTAATGGTTCAGTGTACACAACAAACAAACAACAAAACAAACATTTTACATTGTACCTCGGTTTGTTGTATGGGCTGTATGAGGTCCGCCATTCGGGCTGAACATCTGTTCGGCATTTCCATGGTCAGCGGTAATCATCAGAGCATACCCATGTTGGAGACAGCTTTTATGGATTTGACCAATGGCTTTGTCTGTAAATGAGACAATAGTCAGTGTACAAGTCAAACAGCAGTGTTAGCTGTACAAGTAACTCCCTCATCTAATGCTCATTGCAAAACCTTTTTGAGTCTATCATGTCTTTATTTTTATTTTGTTTTCTTTATCTGCGACACATGCGGCGGGGTTTGCCGACTGGAGGCGAAGCAATATGACTCTGGGTCCCTTACAAGGCTTGTAAGGGACCCAGAGGCTTACGCTAGTAACAGGAGTATGTAGGGGAGGTGACAGACCACAACACTGGCATTAGCCTACTCTTATCGACAAGTGTGTTGGTTCTTTTAAGTCCGCCCTATAGAACGTCAAGAGGCTAAACCAACGGCTTAACGTCCCTGTCCACGGACGGTGTGGCGAAAGAAGGTCGCCCCAAGTTCAACCCTCAACCAGGCCGAGGATTGAACCCGGGGCCTTTAGGTTGGCAGTCAGAGGTCTTACAAACTGTGCCAACCTCCCACACACTATCAGGTTTTTGTAAAATTGCACTGGTGATTATCGAAAATGGCGCGCGCTGATTGGTTGAGAACTTCGTTCTCTCTCGTTATAATCATCGCTAGGTGATTATAGTAGTGACGCCCGCGTAAAGCAGGTTTAGGCGCGTGTTTTTATAAACGAAAATTTTTTTTTTTTAAAAATTTGCTATTTTTGTTTTATTTTCTCGAATAATCACCAGCGAAATTATACTAAAACAATTAGTCACCTCAGGCTCTGTGAATATCGCGATAGTCACTTCGACTTCGTCTCGGTGACTATTCGCCGATATGCTCGTCGCCTTCGGTGACTATTTTTTTAAATACAAGGCGACTATTAAGGGTACTTTTAATATTAATGTTAATACTATTTATTATTATTATTGTTACTATTATTATTTTTATTATTATTATTATTATGTTTATTATTACTATTATTATTATTATTATTATTATTATTATTATTTTTTACTATCTTTAGTTTTATCATTAATAACAACACTCTCAAAGTAATTTTTTTCTCTGTGGAGAGACCACTGACCTGTAGCAGCACAAGCCCTAACAGCAGGCTCGTATTTGCCGGTGTGGCCGACCATATCAGGGGGAGCAAAGTTGCACATTAAAAACGGGTATTTATCACTCTCAATGGCTTTGCACATCTACAGTTGAAACAAACGAGCAAATCTGCGGTAAGCTCGTGTTCTCTAACTCCACGCATTTGGACATCATTCCAAAACCTAACTCAAAAAATACTTACATGTACCTATAATGATAATAAATTTGAACCATACGCACTCGTTTAATACATTTCTGCTAAAGACCAAGTTGTTAAAGTGTTCTTGTATACGAAATATGACAATATGACGATCACTCGCTACTACCGCATACAAGCTCCGGTTACAAGAGCGTTTTCTACCAAAACAATCTGGTTAATCCCTTCTGATTGACTATTGTAACTGTTAACGTACTGTATAGAAAATGGCTAAAAATCTTTTATATGAGTTCAACTAAACGTTTCCGGATATCTTCAGAGTACTTATTAATCATTAATACATGTATTACTAATACTGTCATTACGACTTCTATCATCTGTATACAAAACAAATCTATGAATGCAATTTCGACTGCTATGCAGTAGAAAAACTCTAGTTAAAAAGTCTAAAAGCTATAACTAGTTCAACGTTAAAACAGAGCGATCCAATTTCAACACAATACAAGGTCAATCTTTAAATTTTGGTAATGACAACTGAAAAAAAATTAAAATAAGCTTGTACACTAGTCCAGCTAATACGCACAATTACATTTTATGAGAGCCCGGCAAGTCCTCCTTCACTTTCAAGGTCAGTCTTGCGAATGTCTACCGTCGGGCTCCTTTGGACTTATTTTTTTTATTATTTTTATCACTAGCGGTTTCGATTAAGAGTGAAGTGCTATGAACGAATCTGGAGAACTGGGATATAGTGGAGAACATGAAGTAGAAATATAAACCCGCAGACCAAAAATACTGGCTTACTGAATATGATAATGCTAAAAGCACCGCGTATAATGGTCTTTTATGTTCGCACTATAGTGTTCATTTAACTGAACTACCGCGTATAACGTTAGAAACACAGTGTACATTAAAAGTTCCAAGGAATGCGTAATATGTACAAGGCACAAAGAAAAATAACGAAAGAACCGCGTAGCACGCTCAAAGTACAGCGTATAATGTTCAAAGTTGAATATTGAATATTGACGCGCATGCTCACTGTGCGCATGCGCTGTCTTGTGGGTAAGAGATCAAAGTCCAGCGAAAAAAATCCACCTTTCCTACCCAAAATTTTCCAAAGCTTCACGATATAAACGTGCACCGGAAACGTGCCCAGACCCCTTTGGTCATTCAAGACCCAGGAAGCCCACCGAGATTAGTTTTGCTGCTCACTTCGTTCATAGCAATTAGTTTATATTCATACTAACACTATTATAATTAACATTGTTATTGTTATTATCTGTAATCATTTAATACAATTGATAATTTGGACTGTTATCATTTCATACGGCGAACGACTCAGACCCCAGTTTACCATTTCTTAATATTATTGTTCTTATTTCTATTATCTTATTGTTCTTATTTCTATTATCATTATTATCATCACCTCATCAGCAACTCCTTGGGCACTCATTTCCGGTTGCAGGTCGTACGTAGCGACCTTGGGGGAAGGAACCAGCTGGCGAACCTCGCCTTCAAACTGGGCTTCCTGGCCTCCATTGAAGAAAAACGTCACGTGGGCGTACTTTTCAGTCTCTACCAAAAAAAAGAAAAAAAAACAAACGTCAAGTCTCAGTTGATCAATTTCTATAATAAACACTGTCCCAAAATACTTTTTAATTTGTAAACATTTACTTCGTGGCTCCGTAGGCTTTAACCCTACTCAGACTGGGAGGGTTCAAAGTGCCCGCGCCGATTTCAACTTTTTAGAACTCTTTTGATATTTAAGTATAACCAGCCAAATTTGGTGACTTTTACTAAAATTTATTGGAGAACAATATTATGGACGAATTTTGCGTCAAGGGTGTCATTTGTTGCCATGGCAACCCCATTTTTGACGTCATGTCTCCTCGATTTTTGACTTTTTTAATGTTTTTCTCCATAATTTAACAAACTTTAAAACAAATGCAAATTCCTTACTTCAAAGTCAATTAATCGATAAGTTCTGTAATCCAGTTCATTTTCCACGTGACCTATGACGTCATAGGTATTGCGCAATACCATTTTTTAAATCCAAAATGGCGGCCATGTACTTCGCACTTTTTAAAAATTTCAAGCTTTTCCCGGTTGATTTGCATTTAAAAACGATTCAAACAGTTATAAAACAGTTTTAGTAATAATAAGATTGAAGACAACAAGTTTCACTAAATTATCAGTGTTCCAATTTATGAGCTGATGTGCATTTTGAACATTGAACTTTCGCTAGTAATAAAAGCTTTGCATTACTAATTTTTTTTTAAAATAAAGTTTTTGGTAGTTAAAACAGAGTTTTTGTTTCATTTTGTATCGTTTATTTATCGTTTTTTAAGTCAGAAACCTGTTTAAACTGTTCTTCTTATGATAAGCTAGATTTTGTCAAAATCCAAATTTTTGACAGTAATGACGTAACTGTGACGTTATATGACGTCACATCATTGATAACAAGATGGAAATTAAGCAAACTTGATGAGATCTGTCAACTGTGAAAATATCTCTTCAATAGCTTTAATAACAAAATAGTTACAAGGGGGGGGGGGGTTCAAAGAGCCCCCCCCTCCCCCCAAACTGAGGGACACCAAAAAAGCTCAGTCTGAATAGAGTTAAGGGAAAACTTTCCGTAATTAAATTGTCAGTTTTCAAATTTCGCCAAGCTGCAGTATAAAGGTTTTATACCGTGAGTAGATAGCCCAACAGGTTTATACCAGAAATTCATAATTCAGTGTTGGTTTTTAATACACACGATTACACGTCAATACTTTATGCATTCTAGTGAATAGTGCTTACTGTCATTTCTGGAAGCAGTTACTACAAATAGGCGTTATTCCATTTCAGGTGCTATCCAATTTTCTGACGCGAGTTGTTTTCCACCTGAAAAGTTCGCACCAGAAGTACGCATAGCAGATTTGCAAGAAGGTCTTAAGTAAACTAGAATTTGAGTATGTTAAGACACTGTTTTGTTATCTTGAAATAAGGCAATACCTTGTATCGGAACTTGTAATGACCTGACCCTATTTTCAAGAGCGGTTATTAGAATAACAGTAAAATGGTACATTTGTATAGCGCCTTTGCCATATGACATGCTCAAAGGTGCCTTACAATGATCAGCTTACCCCAAGCGGACCGGAAGCATATTTAGGCGCAAGTGGCAGACGCTCAGTTCAAAGCGGTCCATGTATGCTGGTATGCGTACTCATTTTACCGATCCCGGAAGGATGGAAAGCTGAGTGAAATTTAGCGGGAAAGAAGGTCACCCAAATATTCTACCCTCGACCAGGCCGGGAACCGAACTGGGGACCTCAGGATTGGGAGGCAGAGATCTTAACCACTGCGCCAACTCCTCCGTCCTATCAAAACTAAGACTTTGTTAAAAATGATACGGAAATTTCATTTACCATTGCATTTTTGCATTGTTCTGGACATTTACGTGTTCCATTTAACCAAGTATTTGAAGTGGTTTGATTTTCAGTAATGTTAAGTGAGGGCACGGCAAAGTATGGTGCTGCTTTTTAAAAGCTCTAATACGCCACATTCCGTGTATGTTTTGCGAGCGTGTTTGGGGAACATAGATAAAAGTATTTGCCGCGGCCCCACCGACTCATAATAAGAAAAAACTAGAAAACAAAACTGCAGTTTACTCTCTGCAAATTTTGTGAATTGGGTACTATCTACCTACAATAACCACAAGAGCTAACATCTAGGTGGAATCGAAGGCCAGATCGTAGGTTATAGCCGGTCCAACTTGAGTCACTTCGTGATATTGTACTAATACTCCCGTCAATTAACTCCACCGACTCCTCCTTTACTCAGATCTGTTTGAAAGCCGTCAAGGCATCCATGGCGTTAGGTGCAATCCTGAGTTGTTCGAGCTTGAGTCCCACGAAGTTGTAATCATACCCACGCCACGTGACCCACTTGCCGTCCGCTTCGCCTTTGGTATGGTGTCCATCATAGAGGAAGCCACCATCCGAATCCTGCGTACAAGGTTAAGACACGAAACTTAATAACCTGATGACTGCAGCAAATACCACTTGTGGATTCCAAAAAAAAAAACCTGGCTCACTGCAAACAGATTTCAGAGATAATGTCTCCAACAATGCAGTCTTGTCCAAAACAGGCAGAACAGTTTTCTTTAAATTCTTTAAAGTATATCTTGGCTATAAAGAAATTGGGATAACCAGTATAGTTTTAGATTGGGTTATGTCTCTCGTTGTTATGAAAGATGTATGTTTGTTCCATTTCAGTTTAGGTTTTCAATGTCAACTCCCAAGTATTTGAAGTGGTTTGATTGATTCAATTTTTTGTTGTTAATAACTATATGATGTTAATTCCTGCTTTGGACGAAATAACGTGAACCAAACTACAAAAAACATGGCCTGCGATTCAGTTATAACTGTTACATGGCAGGTCGTTTAGATCTATCTAGTGCTCAATCTCTTCAAGAATTTTGCCGTTACTTTTAGCAATGCTGACATCGTTTGAGCAGACGTGGATCTCCGTACGGTCCGCATAAAGGTCTTCCCCGCACGAGGGTAAAATAACGTAGGTACAGGACCTAGCCCTGCGGGAAGGTATGCGTAAAATTGCATCGGTTGGAATCTATGCACGTGAGTGATAACTAAACATTACTGCAAGTTATGACAAGGAAGCATGCGAAACAGCTTGTTTCGAGGTCTCGTGTTCTTGTCCCTTCGGCCGCCATCTTGGACTTGCCGGTGTGGGAGCATGAACTCGAGTGGTGATCGATAACTTAACACGCCCGCACATAACTTATTCAGCGATTTACTTTATCCAACTTAAGCCCACGCTCCCGCTCACGTGAAATCAAAGATGGCAGCCGAACAGACCAAATGACGAACCTTGGCTATGATTGTCACCCAGTCGTTATTACCTTGTATGCGCGCGTGACAACGCCTTCATGGTAACGCATTCCACCCGTGTTGTTACCTTCGGTGGCGCCATAGGAACCTTGAGGGAAGAAAACTCTCGAGTCCACACCAATTTCATCGGGACGAGGAACCTGGTCCAAACCAACATCCTAGTTACAAGAATAGTTGTTAGAGTACCGTCGAAACTCTATTAAAAGCTAATATCATAAAACCAGCATCTGTAAAATTGTACTCCAACTGTAATAGATTGAATAATCAGTACTTTTGCTAATCAGGTAAAATAAAACTGAGCTTTATTGGCATGTTACAATATATTTACAATGTATATTGCCAAAGCTTTTTAATTTGTGATGAAATGTAATTTAGATAGCAGTTTCTGCCTAAAGCGAATGTTTCCAACTGTGCGAAACTATATTGCGCAAAGGATGCCGGGCTTTCCTGGTCTTATGGTGTTTGGTTTTGTTACGGGGTTCACTCTACCCTGAACGATATAACCAGACATGCGCAGGATCGCAACGGACGACGAAGGTGTGAACATGTGGGAGACCTATGTTCCACGGAGGGGCCTAGGGAGACGAACGCTCTTTTTAATCAGAAGGTCTAACTATTTGACTGAGACTGAATGTAGTTTGAATACTTAATTCTATTTTGAAGATATCAGCCTCAAATGCTCTTGGAATATTCTTAAACATAATACACGCTTTTTTTATAAGAACCAGTTACTTTCATCTCAGCCTGGGCTGTTCTTAATTTTTTGGTAACTTCGGCCTCAACCCAGGGGGGGACTCCCATTGATATATGACGAGGGGGGTCCGAAAGTTGAGCTCAACCCTAAACTTAAAAAAAAATTTTTCGGCGATTTCGGTAAAATACATGCTGGAACATTTGGTACCCAAAACTAAAACAATCACGCTTTTGACACGGTTTTTCAAAGCGATTTTTTTTAAATAAATTAAAAACGGTCCTGGCACAAAACTCTCAAATTCATACCCTAAAAAAATACATGAGTTTAAAAAAATGATACCCTAAAGCCATACAAAACTCCAAAAAACGATACCTTTAAACTTTCGGACCCCCCCCCCGTCATATACTAATGGGAGTACCCCCCTGGGGGCCTCAAATTGTTCTTAAATTGTTCTTTTTTCCTGATATTTTTAAACAATGAACTAGTTGCCGGGAACAATAACTGTAAAACGGCACTTAGAAATATGTATTGAAACTGGCGTTACAGCGTTTGCAAACGCGACGAGCCTGCTTATCACTCTTCTAGCGCCCGATGGCAATGACCGCCAAGCTAAACTCTGACAAGTTTTGTTTTCATGTAAAACTCAATCTGTGTACAAGGACTAAATAAATTTCTTAAAATTTTCTGATCAAAATTTCGGCCTGGTGAATGTTCTTAGCTTGTTCTTAATTTTTGGGCAAATCTCAGCCTGGGTGTTCTTATATAAAAATAAAGCGTGCAGTTAATTTCACAGTTCCTGAAAGGTTACCAAGCTTAGACATGAAACCGAGGCGAAGGTTGACATCGCACAGTTAGAGACGTGGAAATATGAGACATGCTAATCAGTTTCTTTCTTATGATACACGCATTTTTTTATAAGAACCAGTAACTTTCGGTTCAGCCTGGGCTGTTCTTAACTTTTTTGCGATTTCAGCCTTAAATTGTTCTTAAATTGTTCATATTTCCTGATATTTTTTAAACAGTGAATTAGCTGCCGGGAACATTACATGTAAAACGGCACTAAGAAATATGTGTTTCAAACTGTCAACACAGCGTTCGCGAATGTGACGAGCTTCTAGCGTCGGATGACCAAACGAAATTCTGACAAGCTTTGTTTTTATGTACATCTCAATCTGTGTACAAGTTTGAACAAGTTCCCTAAATTTTTCTGATCAAAATTTCAGCCTGGTGGTTGTTCTTAGCTTGTTCTTAATTTTTGGGCAAATTTCAGCCTGGGTGTTCTTATGAAGTTTGTTCTTGTAAAAATTAAAGCGTGTAATTGTTTCCACTTTTCTAGTTGTAATAGGCTAACTTCGCCTTTGTTTCATGTTTAGGCTTATGGCCCATTCACACCAACGCTCAAACACTGATGTTTTAATGTTGTTTAACTAAACAGGTTTAAAAATCATTTTCAATTACAGGAAGACTCTTGCAGTCTTGGCTCAATATGTATTGAGCAAGCAATTTTTGAAAATAGCCATCAAAGTTGGATTCAATCCTGTAGATTTTTATACTTGCTTTCTACAAGAACTAGGAACTTGAAAAAGCCAGTTCAATTAAATATGTTTGTCTGTTAATGTAGCATCAGCTACATTCCAGAAATTGAGAATTGGACTATTGTTAGTATTATTGTGCGTTTATTTTCCCGCATTCATACCAAGAAACCGGAAGCACATATATGCTTTGTTGATTAATCGCTACTCTTGCCGCCAACATTAGCCAAGCATTACAATTCACCGTCAAGCATTACAATTCATTAACCACCAAAATCAACTTACACTTAATTCATTAACTCTTGAAATTGGACTTTGCAAAACACTTACACAATTCAAACGATCCCTCAAGGCTGACTTACTAAAACAGTTTTTAGCGTAGATTTTTAACGTAGATTTACTAAAATAGTTTTTAACGTAGATTTCTGTCCGTTTATGTCTTATTTTTTCAGAAACATTGTATTAGAATAGATAGATTAGATAGATAAGATAGATTTCATTTTTTATTGTAAATTGGTTCCGAATGGCCCATATAGGAGAGCCAATTAATGTTTATCAGTATCATTCATCATTCATCATTAGCTGAGAAACAAATCAATTCCTTTATTTTCTACAATGTCCAAGATAAATGCCTCGGTTATGCTCTTAGCATGTTCCTAAGTTTTGGATATTTATTATCCTAATTACTTTTTTATAAAAATGTTCTTATATTAAAAAGATTCCACTGATAGTATACCACATTACGGTACCAGTATTAAAACTATTGCAGCTATAAGATGTCATATCGTAAGGCTATCACTGTCGCCCCAGTACCTTGTAGGACTGCACTCGACCTGTTGGGTCGCCGTCGTCCCAGTCCACTGTGTAGGACAGATGCTCCGGGTCAAACCCCACGATCGTGGCAAAGAAATAGGCGCACCCTTGGTGGTGAGACACTACGTGGTCGCCAATCCGCGGGGCTTTGTAGAAAGATTTTTCTTCTTTCAACCCCAAAAGTGATTTTACCTTTTTTCTACGGGAAGAAAACAAATAAGAAATTGAGTTGTTTGTGCTATCTGGAGCTAGCAGTTACTATGGTAACAATTTACCTGCGCAACTGACGCAGTGCAAAATATATATAAGTTAATGGTTATTAAGCAGCTGGATTCACATACATACTGCGCAGTTTAAAGACGTTTCTGTCTTTTAAAAGCAACAATCAAATGACACAAATTGAAATAAAAACGTTCTTTTTATTTTACAAAATTTGAGTTGTACAAAGCGTGTTTCTCCAGTCAAATATAACTAGTTCATAACCCGTAACTTTAATATTTCACTCGAACCCCTTGCGTTCAACATTATAAGTGTTGCTAGCTAAATTTTACTTCCGTTTCCAAATTTTCAAACCCACGTCGACTACAGTGCAAAGTACTTGGCTGCCGTCTTTGATTTCAAAAATCAAATATTGCGCAATACCTATCGCGTCACAAATCATGCGCAGAGTTTGTTGACTTTGAGACTAAGAATTGACACTAGTTTTGAAGAAATGGCTAATTGAAATTAACATGGCGTCAAAAACCGGGTTACCATGGCAAAAAGTGATACTTTTGACAACAAGATTTTCCAGAATCTTGTTTGCTAATAAATTTAAGTGAAAGTGGAAACATTTTATAGGCACTGTTTGAATAACAAGGAAGTTCTATGAAGTTAAAAATCAGCGCGGCCCTCCTCCCCCCTCCGGCCGGATAGGGTTAAATTCGAACGAAATTGAAAGAAATACCATTATGAGTAGTGAAGCAAAGCCAGTGCTTACCATCAGGCTAATCCATCAACTAGTGTACAATGCAGCGTCAATTGCGCTGAGTCTGTTTGTTCAAAGGCTACTCTGTCAAACGTAGTCTCTATTGATCAATATTATTTTAAAACGAATGGTGAAGCAAGCTCAGTAAAAACCATTAACTAGCGTTCATGTGCAATACAGTGTCCATTGCGTCGATTCTGTTTCTTTGTCTTATAAGGTCTCCATTGATCAATATTAACTTTAACCCCGGGGGTCCATTTATACAGGCCGGGCCTGGTATAAAAGTACGATTTTATGGTACAATCCATATACCTACAAACTGACATTTACCAACAAACTTTAACCAGGCAGTTGAATAGGTTTTTCAGTTACTTACTTAATCTCTTCAATCTTGCTCTTGTACTCTTCATCAGAACTAACATCCTGCAAGTTGATTGGCTGTACCTCCTGACTGGACACCAGTAAACCAACCACAGTCCCCTGCCACTCGAACCCAGACCCCACAATCACTGGCACCACTGGCTTCTTCAGGGACTGTTGAGAGGACAAGTTAAAGGTAAATGACTATAGATGTATTAACTTACAACAACGATGCTTGAGTCAAGAGTCGTCGAGATTTCGAGGACAAAAGCACTAAAGCCGTGATGGTACCACATTCAATAAAAGTCTAGTGGTATTGCCAAGACGAAGGACGGGGCATGGTAGCTTTAGCCATTAAAATTCTTAGTAAAATATTAGAGATCAGGGCCCAGTTGCTCTAAGGTGAGTTAGCGCTAAATCAGAGGTAAATATTTTACTTACGACTGAGTTTGCCTCCTTAAAGAATGATTTGGGCTGTCATTTTAGGTTTAAATAAGTGGGTCTACTTCATGTATTCTTAAATAATAGTTTGGAAAGATTAGATGCATTTCTAGATAAAGTATTTATGTTCAAAGTTCGCCTAACCCTGCGAGATAATAAACTTAAATTCACCTTCGAACAACCGGGCCGAGAAAGACAAGACGTTTTTAGCCCCACTTCGCCCCACCACTTCAAGTCACTAGTGATACCTTACCCCAGCCACCTTAAAAAAAGCATCGCTTAACAAACTATTGAATGTTTTGATCCTTCAGTATTCTAATTGTGGAATACTTTCTGTTCTAGTTATTAATCTTTTTAATCAACTTATTTGTTGTTAGCAATGTAAGGAACTATTTTTTATGAAAGCAACAGAAAATTTGTATAGCATCAACTGTTCTGGTACCTTCGGTAAACGCTGGTATAGCAGTATCAACTAGCGCACTAATTGAATATAACGATAAATCACTTGATCAAAATTGAATCACACCAAAGGAAGAACGAGGTTATATTGGCTAGTTAATATTCATCTTAAAACTATCTTAACGAAGAAAGGCTGCAATAGGTACACGGATATGCTTTTAAAACTTCTTATGTAAGTTTAAGCACATGGCTGGAGTAAGGACAAATTTTAAAAGAGTAACCTCAGTTCCAACTTTTTTATGCCAGCATGCGGGTAAATTTGGATGGTAAATATGGATTTTCATCTCAACAATAAACTATACATGATTCAATGTTTGTATTTTCCAAAATATAACTACTAACTGTAAATACTTCACATGCAACAGAATATCCTCCTAACAGCGTCTATCTCTTACCTGCTTAAGCTGAATGCGAAAAATAAACTCTGCCGCAATCATTTAACCATCCTAATAGCGCCTATCGTTTACCTGCTTCATCAACGCTAAAGATAGTTCCAGCCGTATTTATTTAACCCTCCTAACAGCGTCTATCTTTTGCCTGCCCTACCAACGCAAAAGAAAGATCCTGTTGCAATCATTTAACCCCCCTAACAGCGCCTATCTTTTGCCTGCTCCACCAACGCAAAAGAAAGATCCTGTTGCAATCAATTAACCATCCTAACAGCGTCTATCTTTTGCCTGCTCCACCAATGCAAAAGATAGATCCTGTTGCTATCATGTAACCCTCCTAACAGCGCCTATCTTTTGCCTGCTCCACCAATGCAAAAGATAGATCCTGCTGCAATCATTTAACCCTCCTAACAGCGCCTATCTTTTGCCTGCTCCACCAATGCAAAAGATAGATCCGGCTGCAATCATTTAACCATCCTAACAGCGCCTATCTTTTGCCTGCTCCACCAATGCAAAAGATAGATCC
>JAOBRG010341514.1:0-14445 GCA_027574985.1 Umimayanthus nakama | reverse complement strand
AAGGTTTTTCCTTATAGGGAGGGAGTCCTTTGTTAAGGCTTCTACGTGCTTGGATGATTTTGCCAACCCAAAGTTTCTTATGGCGGCGGCGGTGAGTGGAAACAGGGTTATAGATAATGGAGAAACGACCATTCAAGTGTTTAAAAATATGAACAGTTCTTATCTCAGAAGTTGATCTAAAATTTAAAACAAAACTTGGTAAAATGGTGATGCTTATAAAAATGAGCTTGACACGAAAGTATTGAATTTTGTTATAGCTGAGCGGATTTAAACACTTAAGTTAAAGCTTGACATTTACTTCTATATAAAATTGAAATTTCTTATTATGAAGCTCGCAATTTTTGTCAGACAGTAAGAAAAGATTCTACACGCTTTTTTTGCAGCACTCTAACATCTGGGTTTTGTGTCAACCATTGGATACCTGGAGTGGTATTATAGCAAAAAATAATATGGATATTTCTGTTTTCAAAACACATTTTTGGGAAACAGGTTACTCTAATTCCCCGATTCCTGAATTTGCAATAGTAAGTTAGTGAGGTATACAAGCCAATTATAAGATAATAATAATAAAAGAATAACTATCTGCAAGCACTATGCAGCTTAAAAGCTTGCGTGTAACATTTTAATATTTTTTGAAAGTTTAATAGGAATGAATGAATCTTCCCCTAGCGTTTTTTTTTTGCGCAACAGAAAAAACTGCTTAACTTTATTCTTGTGAGTTTCGATTGACAGTATGGTTGCACAATTATTTGACTAGCTGTTTCTATTTCTCGTAATTTAGCATAACAATGCTGGTTGAATAATCATTGTATTTCCTTTTTTGGTGTTACAAATAAAATTGATGGTTAAATAACCTTCACATTCAAATACATTTGCTGACAGTAATGCCATTCAAATGACATATATAATTTCATGATATCTGTAATACAAACGCTCGGACAAAGAAACTTGCAGCTAGTTCTGATGGCTACGTTTACGGTAACCCTATAGAGAGAATGAGAAATTAACAAAGTTATTGAAACAATGGCTGCAAACTGGACCTCCAATGCTACTGTGAGAAATGAGGAAGAAAGCTTCTTTTCAAGCTGGAAATGGCTCATAACTGCTGAAGTTGGTGTAAAGATCTTTGCGTATTCGGCAGTCCTCGTCATGTCCGTGTTAGGTAACACGTTCATTGTTCTGGTAGCAAAGCGGAACAGCGGCGGCCGAATGAGAACAACAAGTAACTGTTTCCTTGTCAGCTTGTGCGTGTCCAACATGTTTCTTACAATTTGCTTTGTTCCTAGAATCATAAAGGAGTTTTCCATTGGCTACGATTCTTGGCCCGCAGGTGGCACGTTTGGGCTTGTGCTGTGCAAACTGGATACATTCACGGGTAATCTTGCAATGTCGATGTCGTTCTTGACAACTGTGGCAGCTTCTTTCAATTGGTTTTTGGCTGTGTTTTTTCCTTGGAAGAAACATTGGCAAGAGAGGGTTTTCTATGTCCTCTTCTCGTCGGTGTGGGTCGCTTCCATAGGCTATGCATCCCCTGTCTTTTATATGACTGACCTGGTTGAAATACACGGTATATTTTTTTGCCGTCTTTTTCGACTCAAACTAAGCGGTTGGCAGACTACTAGATTTGTGCTGCTAGGTGTCACTCCTCTCCTTGTTGTCATCTCCATCAACGCAGCCATTATTTTAAAGCTTAAGATGAAAAAAAGACCTGGAAACCAAACAACTCACCAGAGGCAAAGCAACAGAGCTACAGAAAAAGCATTTAGGATGCTGTTGGCTGTTATTGTGGTGTTCTATGTTTGCTTTTTTCCGTACTGGCTAGGAACTTTCGATCATTTGTTTTTCAAGACTCCAGCAGTTTCAGGCTCAGAGAAATTTTCTTTTGCAGCAATATTTTTTGCGTATTTCAATGGTGCTATAACACCTTGGATGCTATTTGTGTTTAACAACAGCTACAATACAGGGCTTCATGATTTACTCTGCTGTAAAAGGGCCAGAACGACTCCCAACGTATTAGGGCAAGTGTCCAGGAAAGGAAAGAGAACTGCTAAAGTATCTGTGAAGGGTAATACAACCTTCAGTACTAATCAGGTTAAAACTACTTTGTAGGGGCCTTGTAGGTAGAAGGTGTGATGGGGAAATAGATTTAAAACTTCCGGAGTCAAACACACAAACACGTATCTACATACATACACACATACATGCATGCATGCATTCACACATACATAAACACATACATCTACATAAATACATACATACATACATACAGTTCCTTACAACTTACAAATGGAATAAATGGAAGTTATCGGGAAGAAGTATAACTATAAATGTTAAAGTTAGGTTAGCTGGGTGGTGATGTAATTTCTAAGCAACTTTTTCTACTACAGTATTTCTAAGAAAATACCTGTTTTGGAAAATTACAGTCGCGCAGAGCAATTCCATTATTTTTGACGTAAGTTGCATAAGAAAATGCCGGTTCTCAAGCAAAAACTTAACAACAATTTAAAACATATGATTAACAGAGGAAAGTGTGTATATCATTTATGTTTTTTCATATATTTAGAATCTATTTAACGTCTTGATACACATAGCAAAATAATTTTTTGAATTGGATTTTTCTACGTAGCGCAATTAGCGTTCAAACAGGGGAAATTTTACCTCCGGTTTCAAAATGACCGCGCAAAAGGAAGAATGGGTCCCAGTTTGGAGGTGACGTCATTACAGAAGTCATACTTCGAATCTTCAATCGCTGGAGGAAGATCTGACATTCTTTACATCTGTTGTTTATAATACGAAAAGTAAGGAAACACAAAACAAGATAATTCTCCTGCAACTAAAGACTCAAAGTATGAATTCTGGTTTCTGCGTCACATTATCCAACTTGGACCCGTTCTTCCTTTTACGCGGTCATTTTGAATCCGGAAGTAAAATTTCGCCTATTTGAACGCCTTTTGCGCCACGAAGAAAACTCCAAATCAAAACACTTTTTTACTATGTATATCAAAACGTTAGTAGATTCTAAATACTTAAATTAATGAACGGTATACGTTTAGTAGCATAAAAGTCAAAAAGATAGACTGAAAGCGTAGGTGGGACCTGTGAAACAAATTATAGAACTTTGCTCTGCAGTTGTTAGTTTTTGGATTCGCTGGGATGAACTAAGCTCCGCTCTCTTTGCGCTTCCTCTAAAGTACAGCGTTTTCTACTATTGGTTGAGACAAGCTTATGACCATGTTACTGACAAGTAGGATTTCTCTATTTAGTTATTGTGACTACGCTTTCAGTGTAAACTTTTGAATGGCGTCATAGGAAGTATGGTCCCACAAACTTACGTTCAAAAAGTGCAATCCGAGAACTATAACTACGCCTTCTCGGGCATAGAGGAAAGAACTTTATCGTAGCTGTGTTCACACAGTGGGTTGCTACAGTACGCCAAATTGTCATTGCGATTGAACTTTAGCTTCAAGGGAAAACAACCACACATAGAATTGGGCAAATTTTAAGAATCCTGCTGATGATTAAATGCCAATTTAGCCTATACTTTACATTTTTGAAAAACTATTTTTTTGCCTAAGTTTAATATAAATTTATAAAAACTGAAGAATTCTATTCTTCAAAAGATCGAGAAGAATGAATGAAAGCAATAAATCCTTTATTTATGTATGGTAAACATTACTCATAGCAAAACTGTAGTTTTCGGAGAAGCCGTGTCCACGTTGAAAATTGGTTTATTGCCTAAGAATAATACAATAAAAATAAACAATACCTTAAGGATTTGCTTATTCAATAGTTGGGGAAAAAAGATTGAATGACTGAATGATTGAAAGAATGAATCCTTTTTTATCACACGGTTTAAAAACCTATCGTAACAAAGTTGAAGCTTTCGAGGAAGCCATGTCCGCTCTGCCTCGGCAATAAATTATAGTTTTCAGCAAATAGGTGTTGTAACACGATACGCTTCAAAAAGTATTATTGTAGTTTCATTTTACTTCATGAAAAAGCAATAAAACTCAATCGCAAAGCGTGTGTGACATGATGAGACGACCGCTCTAACCAACTGTAGGGTCACCTTCTCGATTCGATTCTCCGATGGTCTTTAGATGCTACAATATGGATCTGTTGTCTCCATTCACAGCACCCTACCCTACTAGGAAGAGAAAACTGTCGATTTAATGAAAATATGTTATAGAACTCCACGTTCCTCGTCAACATTTCTGTCTGTAAGTAGACTGGATTTTCACTACTTATCATAGAGAGGAGCACAATACAAATATCACAAAAGTTATCTTAAATAATAATGAGATAAAAGTTTCTGTTTGAATTACGTCGACTTACATATAAGCTGTATAATGTAGAATATTAATTTTTTATCTAAGAAACAGGACCTCAAATATGTGAGAAAGGAAGAAAAAAATATTCATTAAATGAAAGTAAGTTGTATAACTTCATTTTCCTCGTCAACTTTTCTGTCTGTAAGTGGACTGGATTTTTACTACTTATCATAGAAAGGAGCACAGTACAAATATCACAAAAATTGTCTTAAAGGATAATGAGATAAAGTTTCTGTTTGAATTACGTTGACTTGTATATAAACTGAAAAAAACAGAACATTAACTTTTTTGTCTAAGAAACAGGAACTCAAACACATAAGAAAGGGTAACTTGATACGCTGGTATGTAAACTAAATATTAATAATTGCTCCAAGTTTGAAGTTGCATTCAATCATAAACTGTGCATTATAATTTTATTACTTAGAAAATAAATTCATGTTAAAGCGCCTTAGAGAAAAACTTGATGTTTGCCGATGTTTGACAATTTCGTTTGCAGCTGGCGTTCTTTGTTGACGGTGTCTAGTTTTTCGATATCATAACGAGTTCGGAATACCGCAATCAAGAGATAAAAACAAATTCTAGATACTATTGAATTATAACATAATTCTTGCGGAAAAAGAAGTTTAGAAATTTGTAAAGGATTTTATAAGACAGTAGCACAACGATAAAATCGCAGTAAGTAACATTACCATTTAGCAGGCATCGGATTTTGTGCTGTTCAAACAAAAGAGATAGTCTTTAAACCTCGTTTAAAAAGCAAACGGAGTTGTCGATATCTTTTGTCGTTGTATATGAATAAGAAATGTCAGTGTTCTATAGAAATCGCAACACGTCATGGTTTTCGTTCCGTTCGCTTGCACTTGTCTCGTCAAAACTGTCAAGTGTAATTGGCTTCCCTCAAAACAAACTTTCTTTTCTCCAATTGTATAATTAAGAACTTCCCAGAACTTATAACCTCACAGATCTAAGTCACTGCAGTTGGTAAGTTTCCAATATCACTATAAGGTTTTTTATATTTGAACTGAAGAGTTTTGACACTGGATATTTTTTCAAAGAAAGTTTAGTATTAAGTGATTCTGATTAGGTTTGTTTAATTTCTCTTATCTTTGCTTTTGTTTTTGTACACTAGAAGCTTGAGCTTATCTTTGTTGTACGCTAGAAACTGAGTTTGAGGTTTGTTTCTTTTAAGAAAAATTGAGAAACTGAACCTCAGGGTTCGGAATACAGGAAAGATATATATCACTTTAACGTTTGAAAAGAACATTTAGTCCTCACTCAGGTCTTTTTCAGCAACAATGGGCGGGTGTGAAATGCCCCTAATCACCATTTTAACCGATTGCGCAAACGATTTTCTCTGCAAAGAATGAAGAAAGACAACATCAGTATAATGTTACCAGGATTCTCTACCCCAAGTAGACTTTTTGGGAATACGAAGCTAGAAAGCTGGGAAGGTTCAGTGACCAACAGAGCAGTTTGATAGGTTTCTAAGATTTTGGTAAACAAATACAAAGAAACCAGTTATAAACTGCAAGTAAAGTGTGTGATTTTCATCTGCTAATTGAAGTCGATGTCCATTAGGATTGATTACATCACCAACTCCATTTTCCCATCAAATGTAACCTTTTCTCATGGAAACGAGTTTTGTAAAATAATGAGGCTTAGCGCTGCCCAAATTTGAGAAGAGGCCAAAAAAGTTGTCTCAACTCTACAAGAATTTACAACCGGAACAGTTATTTTCTTATGTATAAATAAGCATTTTAAGAAAAATGTTAGAATGGACTAGCAAAAGTGCTTCAGCTTAAATGGTGAAATTGTGCTTATTGATTTATCCTAAATGAAAGCTAACTTATCCCAGTTAAGTAGTGTCAGAGGAATGGTATGAAACAGTAAACCCTAATCTCAAAACAACTCCGAGAATACCTTTCAGCAACTAAATATGAGTGCTGAGGACGTAATGTAGCAGGACATTTTTCGCGCTGTTTTTTGGTAAAAGCGGGTATCGATATATACTTTGCTTGAAACTATACCGAACATCTATAATATAAATTGTATGCCGAAGTAAACTTAAGAACTTGTTCCAAAAGATAAGTGGAAAACGAAATGAATGTCCTGAAAAGTCAAAATATGGAGGAGGTCGATGAACGCGGCTCAAAAAGAATTTTTTTTGTTTGCTGCTGAAGAAAGTGACAATATTCTAGATTAAGTGTTCAATGTTTTAGCTTTTTGTCAGTTGAGTTTTGCATGCTTTGAGAAGTCTGGAGAGCACTCGAGAAGCTAAAAAAGCACTCTAAAAATAAGGTTTTTCTTGTCGTGTCTTCGTTTTACACTAGACTGACTTAACCTGACGTTATTGATGTAAGATTTCTGACATTAGTCTATGAATTCACCGCTAGGCTAGAGATTTCTTTTTTTCAAGTTGAAAGAGTGCGAGTCACGCGAACACAGCAGGATACGACTTTTCTCGATTGGTTACACATTTGTCTTTTTACCCTTCGAATATTGCTAGTCATGCGCAATGCAGCATGATACAACTTTTCTCAATGGGTTACAGAATTTCTTTTTTCACATTCGAAATTTGCGTTTCATGCGCAACACAGCCTAACACAACTTTTGTCATGGTTATGGAAGCCGGATTTTTCTCCATATTTGTGCTTAAGAACCTGGTTACGGTTTAAAATGTATATTTCTTGTCATTGTCACTGTAGCCTTTTTGACGGTGCAGAATTTTAAAAGAATTGTCTGCTAAGAAATATCTGGCATGCTATGCAAGCATTGCTTATCCAACAGTGACTAAAAGTGGGCAAGGAGACAACGTGTTTGAAGAACGTTTATTTAGAGTCGGACGGTCCTATATAAACAGTTGTGACGACACGGATTTAATGACAGTCTTTTATTCTGAGATTTGAGCCTAAAAGTAGAAGTGTTTCCTATTCTCCTTCCTTTGCGCAAAAGAAGGTTTCATCATAAGTATTGGAAGTAAAATTTAGTTGTCGTTAACGAAAATGTTTTGATCTGAGATTCAAACCTCGGTAGAAACGCTGCAGCTAGAAAATAGAGTTAATCACGGGGTTCTGATTCTACACCATTTTGTGCTTTTGTTTTAAATATTGAATGCTATTGGTTTTTTCTTAGTTTTTACTAAACACGCACTTTCTTGGAATCAAACTAGATATTGTTATCAGAGAGTAATTGTTTTCAACCAAATATATTATACAATTGTTTTTATTTTATATTTCCAAATATAATTTACTTGTTGGTTTTAATGTGCCAAATTGGAAACTACTGCTACACAAAATTTGATTTTAAACTTGGTATGGCATTTTGCCTCAGTTTTCACTGTAAACGTTTTCTCAGCATAAGCAATTTTTGCAACAGTCGTTTTATACTTGGTTAGACTTGGTTAAGTTCTTTACAAAGACAATTTTTTCGTTTTTCTTTTTTCAAAAGTAAACAAAACAAAATGGTAAAAACTTGCTGTTAACCATTACTGACAGTAAAGTTTCCTTCTTTTCTCCTTTTATTTTACCAGGTAAACACGAATATGGTTTCACATCCGCTAACCCTTCCTTAATTTTCACTAATCGTTTGTGCTGACAGCCTGATATGAAAACTTAATCCCGCTTTAACATCGCTGCATGCTTATATAAAAAAATCCTCTTCACAATATGTTTTAAGTGAACCCTTCCAACTCACATCAATCGACCTATTAATACTGGCTGTATGTTAGAGTGCTTAGAAAGCTGCTCTTTTTATCATTGGTTGAACGCTTCATTTAAACTTCTTCAGCGCTGACATGCACATTCAGATTATTTACCCTTTATTAATTTTTTGCAAGTTCAGCTGTTAATGAACAAAGTTGCCAACGACAGGATTTTTTGCTATTGGCAGAATTTCCTTCTTGGTATCATTTTAGTAGCTACCCATAAAGTGATTGTGCTTGCAAAACATAAAGAGCAAAACTCGCCTACAGCTCATAAATGCTGGATAAGGAGGACCATTTCTAGTTCAAACTTGGAAAAAAAATACCCGGTTTAAAGAACGCTTGTAATTTCTGTTGTCGCAAGAAGGCGCTTTGAAAGCCAGGTAGGAAAAGTGAGATCAAGACCCATATGATTCTGCTTGTTGTCTTGTAGTCAAATTATTTAATTATATTAACAATGATACGTTGTTTTTAAGGTATGAACCTGTTGTTCTTTGAAACCGGGTTTGATTAAGTGAATATTATTTTAGAACAACTAGGGCATAACAGCCTTTCCATCACCGTCCATTCTCAAAACACTGCACCATCTTTCTTAGGCCCCATTTTACACTTTCTACGTTTATAGATTTACCTCAGAACCTTATGTCTACTTTGAGTTTTTACAGGCAAGTATTAAACGACGACCAATGGCAATGTCTAATGTTAGCAGTCCAGCCAACTACACGGACAACCGCGTCTCATCCTCTTGTACCAGATCAGTAAGACATCCATGGCAACCTCTCTTGATCTTCATCGTTTATATTGTCATCATAATACTCTCCGTTGTGGCTAACAGCCTACTGGTGTTGGTCATTGGACGAATCCGTCGCTTCCACACGCCGACGCACTACCTCATCATCAACCTCTGCATTGCAGACTTGACAATAACAGTGTTTAGCACGACATATTCTGCCTTTGTTACAATAAATAACGGGATACAGTGGTGGGGAGGATTTTCAGGTGTTGCTGCTTGCAAACTGTTGGTCTTCATTCAAGGTGTGTCAATAACTTGCTCCATATTCACTCTCGTCTTCCTTGCCGTCGATCGTTTCTGCGCAGTCGTACTCCCGTTACGCCGCTTAAATACGCTACGCGTCGTTAAAGGACGCATTGCTGTCACATGGATTGCGAGTGCGATTGTTGTGTCGCCAATGTTATATGCAATGAAAGTTGAGAAGCACAGAGAACGCTATGTCTGCTACGAAAATTGGAGTCCAGTTTTTGATCACAAGAAAGCGAGGAAAGCATACGATTTGGCCTATTTTGGACTTAGTTACGCTCTCCCTTTGATGTTAACCGCCATTCTGTACTCGCGTGCAATGCAACGGTTATGGTCTCGCCGCATACCAGGCAACATGACTGCTGCAAATGAAGAGATGGTGCTACAATCTAGGAAGAAAGTTTTAAAGATGTTAGTCGCAATTGTAACAGTATTTGCATTGTGTTGGTTGCCACTTCAGATAGTCCGCCTGCTTGCCGTTTTTCCTCCTAAGTCGATGAAATGCCCTTTACCAAATATGGTTGTGTTCATGTTTTTCACGTTTGGGTTTGGTAACAGCGCTTTAAACCCTGCCATCTGTTTCGTGTTCAATAAGGAGTACCGTCTTGGTGCGCGTTCAACACTACCGTATCCCCTTGGAAAGCGAAATTTTGTATTACCTGAGCATGGAACTGTATTACGACCACGTGCAACAACAAACAGGACCTCACATCTCGTGACAGGAAGTGTATAGCCAATGGGAAGAGCGATCAAAATCTGTCACTCGCCGTGTAAAAATCGTGTGCCGCACTGTCATGGCACAATACTGATAGCAAATTGACTATGTTCAACCTCTCGGCCTATTGGGCGAAACCCGATACATACAATTTGGAACAAAACGGTTAAGGTTAGATGCTTATGGTTTGTTAGTTTAATGTACCACCAGAAAGTTTAAGACCTCGGAAGATCAATACATAAAAGATCGCAGCTGGCTATTTAATTAAAATCATTTAGTTTGTATGATTAAAGTGGAGTAAGATAATTCAGGTCAGTTTCTGTAAAATCCAAATAGCACATTGTTTCCTGTAAATTTATTTTCCCTTTAATAGAGTGTCTTTGATTTACTTTGAGAGTAAATGCCTAGTCTTGATTCATAAACAAGAACTGTAATCGGTGCAACTTCTTTGATCTGTGTTTGAAGATAAACGACACTAATAATTTACACAGATGAACAGAAAATTTACTTCACAAGGAGAGGGAGGAGGAACGGGGAGAAGAAAAGACGTACAAGTTGCAACAAATATTTGAGCCGACCTGACGTTCTCAAATCTTTGCACTTTAAGGATGGGGTAAAATGGTATAATCAAATGAATTTTTTTTATGGAAAAGCGAACGCCTAAATTTTCGTTAACCTACACATTCTTTATAAGAATATATGACTAGAAGTAATCACAGATCAGTGAAGTGCGTTCGACGATTTTTCAAAAAAATATTGAGGCATTGGCACTGGCCTTCATTTCTCCTAGACTGTAGCCTGGGTTATTTCTTACCGTTACTTAATACAACAACAACAATAACAGGGAACCATAGCACCGCCATCGTTTTAGTATTTCGCAATAAAATATGTTCAATTGATTGAAACCTCGCACCACAGTACGCAACATTTTGTTAACTCTACTTCCAGCTCTGCCTTTGTAGTCTGTTTCCGTTCCGATGATACAAGACTGGCTGGGTCATGTGGAGATTTGAGAGATTGAAACAAATTAAGTTGCTGAAGACATTTGACCGTTAGGTTGCCAAAGTATTACTCGAGAACTTTTTGCCCGTTCAAGTTGTAACACAGACAAAATAATATCGAAATGTTGTAATACGCGATCAGTCGATAACTTACTTTATTGACAATTGTCTGTGGCTGAAACTCCTCTCGCTACGGTCACAGTCAAACAATGTTCATGCTGAAAAATTATTCAAGAATACTGCAAGTACATGTAATCATATTCCTATACACTAGCAGTCTTTGCAAAACACTCTCGAAACTTCAGTGACTGAAACAAGCTATCTAGTATCGCAACGCCACAACACAGCTTGTTCCTTTGGAGGTTTTTAAAACATGCTATCGCCATTTGTTTTTCCCTTCTCCAGTGACTGAAACGCCAGCTGCGCTGGCTAACACCTCGATCGAGCAGAAACTTGTTTATCTGGCTTTTGATCTAAACAAACTGCGTGCGCATTGATTGATGGTCATGGTCATGGCGATGGTCAGCGGTCATCAAACATGGCGGACATGTATTTTTCCCGCTCCGCTTTTCTTGGCCGTTAATTTCAGTTTCTGGCTTTTTTATTGATGTTTTTTCTTTATTTTGTCATTGTAATTTATTGTAAGTTAGTGTTCTTTGTAAACATGGGCATTACGAGTGAAGATATTCTTCAAATTAATGAGAAAAAACTGAGACCATTTGAGGAAACAATCGAGTTCTTGGATGCGAAGTATGAGTCAATGATCAAGAAAGTTGCCAAACTTGAAGCTGAAAACCAGGCTCTTTAAGTGCAGGGGTTTTATTAGAAGGCGGCTACCGGCGATTTATCGCCGGTAACTGAGAGCTTAACGACCGGTTACTTACGGACAGCTCAGCTTCAATGATTGTACTTTTCATTTATAAATACTCGTCTTCTCTTTCTTATACCGCGTTCATACCAAACACTAAACATGATTATATAAAACTGGTTCGACTTTAAAATGTTGCTTCTGTAACGGTTCTAAAATGAGCGTTTTTATGCCTTAACGATAAATTAACAGATTTATACAGTTTTTAAGGCAGTTTGAGTACTGCAACTGTCAAATTAATTTTCAATTATGATTAAACGAAACCTGTTTAATGGGTAATGTGAACGTGGCTTTAATATTATCAAAAATCATTTTAAAAATTTTAAGTCATAAACACTATAATAGCTTATATTTTCTCGCGTAAACTGTTGTTGCTGTTTGCATTATTTGTTATTTGCATGTATGTCTCAACTCGTTGGACCACACACACAGCATTTTGTACGTGACTTCTTTCGATGGAGACGTCGCACAGCGTACATGACACAAGTAATAGCCGAGTGCAGTTTATTTTGCTGTTAAATTACAAGAATTGGTTTATTTTTTAGTTAAAATGTTGAAATAAGAAGTGAACAAGCAATTCCAAGACAATATTTGTCGGAGTTAAATGAATTTTTGTTTTCGGCGCAAGAGTATTTCATCATCACTTGTAAAACATGTGTCACGACGGTGGAAATTTGGCCGACTGCTCGGGATTTAATACTCAAGTATAGTTTAATTGTTTTTACTCGTTAAAATGGATAGTTGCTCAAAGTCGGATTCTAAAAACATCGTAAGTTTGAAGTTAAAACAAAAAATGAAATTCTAAAATCTAAAAATGAGCAGCGCAAGTGGGTATGCATGATAAACAACAACTAAAATGTCAATTTACTTCTTTTCCAGCGACTTCGCATTAGCATTCCAATTTTGGTTGGCGGTTTGTAACTTCAATTGAAACGCGATATTTATCGCAACTTTCCACTTTTTTCTCAACTTTGCACTTTTGTAAATTCAGGCGAAAGTCTAAGATAGAAAGAGTAGACAACATTGAACAACTTCAACCGTGTTACCAGTCTCTTGTGAACTGAGCTTTTTTCTGCACTAATCAGCAGTTGAACTTGGAAAACCAAGTTTACAGTTTCAGTCTGAATTATTTTTTGCCAAATGTGAATGGCATGGTCTGAGATATTCCGATAAACTAAAAAAACATTTTTTTCAGGAGAGTAGCCATTTCATTTAAAGAATGGACTAGCCCATGTCAACAGTGTCTGCACTGGTGACTTGTAGTTCATAAAAACTGAATGTAGCAAAGACAATTGTTTTGTTTTATTAATAGCCGTCTTGTAAAGCAACTAAAAACACAAGCAACACTCTGCCACTGGCACTTAAGATATTTTTGTTTTCGTGCCAAAATGAAAGAATATACATTATAATTGTCCAATAAATTCAAAATTTTTTTCTGAAGGAGAATGCCCCCAGACCCCCCTACAAACTCGGGGCCTTCTGCCCTTCGTATATAACTCATAGCCGCCTACTATTTCCTTCTCGCCAACTACCTCAAAAGTTAGTGAAAGCACTGAAAGTGGAAAACAACGCTCTTAAATCGCAAGTAAACACAATCTCAAATGTATGTAAACAGATGGAAGATAAACTAGACGAACAAGAGCAGTATTCACGCCGTGAATGCCTGGAGATAAAAGGAATACCGGTGGACGAAAACGAAGATACCAATGACATCGTTCGTCAAGTAGCGGAACTGATGGACGTTGAAATTCAGGAAGAAGATATCTCAATTAGCCATAGGCTCCCGACTAGTAATCCATGGCGAGACAGTGATGGGACATTACACCAGCCCGAACCGCCAGTAATAATAGCAAAGTTTGTCCGCAGGGATGTTGCTACCGAGATGTGCAGATCGCGTTACAAATTGAAAGGGAAAACTACAAGCGATGTTGAAGGCCTTTCTCCAAACCAATCCAAAGCAGATAATTGTATTTATATTCAAGAGAGCCTTACTCCAGCTAGAAGAAAGCTATTTAAATCTTGTCTCAAGGTCAGAAAGGAATTAAATTTTCACTCCATCTCCACCTCGAGTGGTCGAATCTTTCTAAAGAAAGATAGATCAAGCCCCCCAAATTGCATCAAAAGCACCAGCGATCTGGCAAGGCTAAAGTTCAGACAAACCAACCATAGAGCAGATGAAACAGGCGAACAAATTATAACGGCGACCATCATTGGAGAACTCTCTTCTAATTGCCAGACTTATTGAGATAAGTGATGCATTTATTAATATTGTTTTAGCAAACAGACTTCATAGTATTAACAGTAACATTATACCATGAGTTTGTGTAAATGCAATTACTGTTTGAAGCCTATTAGGGGCAATTCAAGAGCCATTGAGTGTGATATATGCAACCAGTGGTATCACACTAGGTGCACTGCTCTCTCTGCCAAAGAATATAACAATATTTCTAGAACAAAGGAACAATGGATATGTTTGAACTGTCAGTCCGACATATTTCCCTTTCATTCAGATTGAGGATATAATTAAGCTTTCTTTTAATTTAAATGCAAAATGCCTCTGCTCAAAAAAATTATCAAATCAAAAGCTGAACTCCTTGCCATGTTTTGATGTTATATCTTCACTTGATAAAAATCCAAATTTGCATAGTATAGACATAGACTCTAACTTGCCCATAGCAACCAACTTTAAATATTATTCTACACATGATTTTCACTCAAGTGAAGACATTCAGTCATCATTCACAAACAAGTCCTTCTCAGTATTACATCATAACATCAGAAGTCTTGAAGC
>JAOBRG010341503.1:0-14445 GCA_027574985.1 Umimayanthus nakama | reverse complement strand
GTGGCCTAACTCACCGTTGCAAATTACAGTAAATATAAGGAATCACCGAGTGTGTAAATTTCATGACAACTCGCACTCTTAGATTTGTCTGCCTGTGATAGAATATGCAAAGGAGTCGCTGTCTAAACATTGCGGGAGGTTTCCGTTGCAAACGAAAGGGTACAAAATTGAATATCAAGTTTATAGGAACGCCTTTTGTTTAAGCGTTTATTGCTTGTTGTTAAGTATACACACAAATCAAAAAACCGCGCTCATGAATTAAACTTTTAGTTAAGTGTCTTACTTAACTTCATGTTTTGTTTGGTTTATCAAGAAGTTTTTCAGTTTTCACTCTTTGATTCTTGGTTGACTAATTTAGCCATGAAAATATAGCTCGTCGTTAAGGAACGAAACCATTTGTTACCTCAAAGTTATGAGACTTAAGCAGGGATTCATCAGCATGTATTGCATACACAACTGAGAAACTTACTTCCGTACCTTGCTGTTTTTTGTCAACTTTTTCACTTCAACAAACTCCGTTTAAGGTAAACACTTTCTTTTCTGCCGGATGTTTCAGCTGTGTTGGAAGGTTTGTGTTTCAGTGTTTTGTACTTTAGTTGAAAAAACAGCCTCATTATTTACAGTTATAGATAGGTTATGGATTAACACGTTGTTAACATTTTACTGAAATATTAATCAAGATGATGACACTACTGATGAAACTCATTTGCAACATGAAGTAAAGTGCCGATGACTATTGTTTTAGTGTCTGCCCACAACTTATTGTGGCAGACAAAATTCCCTTTGCATCAAATTTGTCAATGATATTCAAGTTAGCTTAATCCTTTTAACCGTAGTGCAAACTTCCAGATGAAACCAATAATCTAACCGAAGCCACAGCAAATGTCCCTGGTCAAATATGAATCAAGTGAATAGTGAGTTCCATTGTGCCTGTTATTTTTTCTGATTATATCTAAGAAAGTATATAAGTCGTAAACAAATAGTTTTGTTAATTTTCTGTGTTTCAGATCGATCATTTGCACTAAAACTACCAAACTCCAAAATGTATATTTGGTCAAAGCCCTGAGGAAACACTATAGCCCTGATTTTCCGGTCCGTTCCGTTCCTACCATAAAGCATTAATTACATATGCGAGAGAATGGCTCTTCCTGACGTTTGTTTTGAAGAGAAGATCTAATATGCGTGCTTCTTTGTTTACTAAACGATCTAAACAAACAATAACCTTTTGTTATGATCAAGTCTCTCCCACACTAACTCATGTTGACAGGCTGAATTCAAACATTATTTATAAGCAAACAAAGAACTTGACCCAGCTCAATTAAAATTGAAGCATGTACGCACTTATAAACCAAAAACAGACCAGCATTACTAAATACAGACAACTTTAAAAAAGTATCCCAAACTTTCCAATGCTTGATAAGAAAAGGTTCGTGTTTAGTGTGCGTTGGAAGAGCACGAGAGAAGCCTGTTGAACTTGTCTGACATTAGCCGTAATTAGGTTCATAACGATTGCGAACATTCAACGCTGTTTTTTTTATCAAAACTCTTGACAATGCATTATTTCTCCTTGATTATAGCTAGCAGGGATATCGATCAAGATAAATTTCACAGTCGCCACTTTGGTTTTTGACTCAATTTCCTCGTCATTGAATTCATTAATCAGTCTAAAACTGAGAAACAAGCAAGTCCCAGTCCCTACCTATTCCTTCCGACCGACGGTTGTCGACAAACAGTGCTATGCACAATATGCGGGGAGGACCACGTTTTGCACGTCTCTTAGGGGCACGCACTGTCTTATACGAGCCTACTTCCGTCTGTTGTAAACACACTCTCATTCTTGAAGTGCACTGTTCTTAGGCCGCACTGTCCCTTATTGTAACAAACGCACTGTTTCTAATTAGCACACTCTCTCTATTTAGCGCACCTTTTCAAACATGAAAGTGCATTGCGGTATGTTATAGATGCACTCTCTTTAGTAAAGTCACTGTCTCTAACAAGCTTATTGCTGTCATTTATGAATGCAATCTCTCTTTAATAAGCGTACTGTTTGCTATACCAAACTGTTCCTTACAATCGCGCACTGCCTCTGCTAAGTAGCGCACTGTTTTAAATTAGAGCATTGTTATTGTTTCTAGTAACCAAATTGTCATTAACAAGCGCGCATTGTCTCTATTTAGCAGACTGTCTCTAACAAGCACACTGCAGTCTGCTATAAATGAACTCTATTCAATAAGCTCACTGTTTCTATTTAGCGCACTGTCTCTAACAAGCCCTTTGCGATCTGCTACAAATGCGCTTTCTTTAATAAGTGCTGACTGTCTCTAATGCACCGCTACTAAGTTGCACGATTCTAATTGGTGCACTGTCACTTATTAAGCGTACTGCTTCCTGTAATGTATTCTGTTTAATAACCACATAGTTTCTAACTAGCGCACTGACTCTAAATTGAATCACTGAGTACACAAGGGTGCTTAAAAGAATTGGCGGTGAAATCCTGTGCATGCGACATGTAAAAGAAATGCCTGTATTAAATGACGCGAACTGTGTACAGTTACAAGTGCACAGATAACTATAAAAAACAATCTCTTTTAATAAGCACACCATCTTTTTAGCGCACTACATCTGACAAGTGCTCTTTTTTGTTAAGAGCGCGATTCTAAATATGTGCACTAGCTTTAGTAAGCAATTGTTCAATTCCTTTTTCAAAGTATACTGTCCTTAACAACCCTAATGTTTCTAATGATATCACTCTCTGACTGGCGTGTTGTTGGTAGTAGGGCGCATTCGCTTTAGTAAGCACATTTTGTCCATTTTCATTGCCTTATTGCAACTAACAACTGTACTGTCTGCAAGCGTACTTTTGCTTAAAAGTGCACTCGCTTCAGTATACGTCCACTGTCTACAAAGCACAATCTCTCGAACAGACAGTAACGATCTTTCAGACAGATTGTCTCCATGCATGTTTCTGTGTTTAAACAATTTCAGTCTAACACCAAGTACAGCAAGTGTGCCTTATTCTATTTCTAGTCGGGTCTGCCGTTCAATCACTCTTGTTTTGACCTTGTTTCAAACTAAGCCTTGCATTCCTATGTTTTGGGCGATGTTGTCAGTTTAGACACATAATTTTCAGGCCGACTTATGAACCAAGAATTTTGCATTTTTACCTCGTTGTATTATCCAAACCGGCCAGACACAAGATTGGAGACCTGTGTCTCAGATATTGATAAAAACATTGTTCAATAAACTTAAAACAGCCGACGAGTAATCCTTATTTTTCCTCTTGAATTTGTCGAGCAGTGGAAAAGAATCTCGATAGCGGCCCCATAAAACTGGGGCGAGAAAAAGTAAATTAAAGTAGTTCACAAGCGGCTTCCGCGATTCTTTCCCGCGATTCGACAAATGAAAGAGTTCGTGCTCCAAACTTGACAAAGAAACTGTCTCAACTTATCCATTTTCTTTGCAATAAGTGTTCCGAATCTCTTTTAGTCGAAGCATAGCAACTCAGTGCCCTCACTAAAACTAAAATGCCGAGTATGCCTCAATCTTTTGTATCAAAACGGAAAACTCTTGTGAAAACATCAAGCATAGTTAATCACAATTAGCAATTGAAATAGTTTTAAGTATTTATGGCCAAAGCTACGCTTTTTCTAATGGTTGTGAAGTTGCTAAAATGTTTCTTATTTTGTAAATTTTCAGGATAAATGTTTCAAAAACATTTTACACCGTGTAGTGGTTCGATATAAATGTTATTCCGCCATTCCCAACCTGCATACATTGAAGTAAAATAATGAAAAAGCACTTGTTTACTTTTTGACGGGCATCTGCGTCGTTGAGTACAAATGTTTTAATTTAACTACTAATTTGTTGTGTTAAAACCGCCAAACTGTGTAATACCAACAGCAAACTTCGCCGGATTAAGCATAGAACTTGTCATTTTCATTTCGAGCTCAACGACTTATACAAAACCTACATATGACGGACTAATAAAATGCCAGACCTGCATAAAACAACTTTTGTTTTTCCTGTCTCAGTGTTTCAATGTGTGTTTCATCACCTGTTTTTGAGCTGAATATCCGGCGTTACTATTAGCTTTATGATTAAAAGAATATTGACTTTTTCGTACACAAGTGTGTGTGCAAAAGTCGCTGCAAGAAGATTCCACGATAAGTGCATTGTGCAGTATTAAAGCACACTCGCTGTCGCAGTTTGTCAAAGTTTGAATCGAAATGTGACTTGAATCGAATATGATTGAATAAAACAGAACCCTGCTTCAGTCTAGGAGGGTATCGCTTAGCATTTGATATACATGTTTATGTATAAGAAAACGAAATATCATACACAAACCTGTCCGCTGGATAATAACTGGTTGTCAGGAGATTTTAGACAACGTATATATAAGACAGCAGTTTTTGCGGCATTCTGTTTGTATGGATTACAATTTACTTTTCAGTTTGCGAGAACTCTTTACAGCCGCTTTGAAGCCATTAGTTTTAATTAAAAAACGCGAACTTTTCCACCTGCAGTGGGACTACGATGGATAAACTGTAATGACAGCAACGAAGAAAAAAAGCATGTTTACAACGCAATTCTTGTATCTCAGTAGATCATCTAGTGTACATTTTAAAAAAAGCAACAAGCAAACTCCATCGGTAATGCAACCGGTAGCAGTTTGTTTGCTTTCAACCTGCAAATTACCTTGCTAAGTTTATTGGTTTAGTTTCAATTACCAAAATAACAGGAAGTCTTCATAACATTTTTGTAGCAAATTAATTATACGACTTCGACTAAACGTTGGGCTTAAAAAAACCCGACGTGAGTCCTGCTGTCGTAGAGAAAAAAGCTGAAAACATTGGTTGTTTTTGACGTGGTTTTTAGGTCAACTTTTACTTAAGTTATAAATACTCAAAACTGGAATGTACAATAAAAATTATTCTAAATAAACATTTTGCATATTATATAACATATATACTGAAAACAAGCGCAAAAATACAATATTTTTATAAACGTAATTGAAAAACAGAATAGTTCAAGGTACAAACAGTTGCACTTGCAAAATAATTTCAATTTGCAGAAACTCGATGTTTTCAAGCACTGCGGCGCGGCCACCACATTCTTTGTTTACATTGCGATGTGGCCCTAGTTTTAAATTTTAAGAGAAAAACTGAACGCCTTACCTTAAACAATTCTGTCACTAGCTGTCGGTCTTCTTCTAGGTTATAAAACTTTCGCATTCGTCAGTTTTTACATTTTGTGGTTCCGGCCATTTGAAACGCTTGTAAAACTAATTTTCCTTGCAGACGTACTAACAATTTCAAAGATGAAAGTCCTGACTGAATGGAGTCCAAACGAGTAATGCAAGTTCCCCGAGTATATGATTACTGACTGTTAGAGAAAGCAAAATCCTTTTTCCAAATTTATGATAAACATTTCAATTTATGAAAAAAAGATAAAGAAAAACTCGACTGTTAATACTTTTTTTTTAAAAAAGAGACATTTTTAAATGCTGAGCCGGTGCGAGAACTTTTTTCATTTATTTTTTATTTGCTACCACATTATAATGATGTTGTGATGGTAATCTTTTTCTTAATTGTGATTGGTTTATTGACCATAAAGTCGAGCGTGATTGGATCGTTTGTAATCGGGTAGTATCCGGTAACAGGCTCAGTGTATTCAGTCAGTTAACACACAAATGGTGTGGAACACTGTTGATGCGGTCACCAACGGACCACAAAAAGTTGGCCGTATTAACGAGGCAGGAAAAAGTTCACAACTTAAGGAGGGTAATGACAAATAGTAAAGTTTTTCCAAGATTTTCTGTTTCCTTTTTTGCCAATTGCTCACGATCCTCACAGTTTAGAATACAAAGAGAGAAGATTTGAGTTCCCATAGGCTGGTTTTGGAGCGTCAGTTTAAAAACCCTAGTTTTGGAGCCTCAGTTTTGGAATTCAAGTTTTTGAGCCCAAGTTTAGGAGCCCCAGTGTTGGATCTCTAGTTTTGGAACTTCAGTTAAGAAGCCCCAGTTTTGGAGCCCCAGCTTTGGAGCCCAGGTTTTGCAACTCCGGTTTTGGAGTCCCAGTTTTGAAGCTCCAGTTTTTGAGCTCCAGTTTTGGAGCCCCAGTTATGGAGCCCTAGTTTTGAAGCTTCAGTTAGGAAGCCCGAGTTTTGGAACTTTAGTTTTAGCGCCAAAGCTTTGAAGCCCTATTTTTGGAGCCCCAGTTTTGGAGGCCCCGTTTTGTAGCCCCAGTTTTGGGGCCCCAGTTTTGGAGCCCCAGATTGAGAAATTCAGTTTTGGAACCCAAGATTTGGAACCCTAGTATTGGAGCCGAAGTTTTGTAGTGCAAGTTTTAACGCTTCGGTCCAATTTTTGGAACCCCCGTTTTGGAACCCCAGTTTTGGAGTCCCAGATTTGGAACCTCAATTTTGGAGCCCCAGTTTTGAAGCGCTGGAGCTCACTACACATTTAGTTGAAACCCTAAACATTACTATCCTTAGGGTCTTGGAGCCCTAAATTGTACACCAGTTTTTGTTTCGACTGTTTAAGCTGTCTGGAAAATTCGGTATAACGATCACTTGACTGAACTCTGCGAAACAAACATCTTATTCTAATTTTTATCTAGCAGTGCCTTACTTTAAAATGTATTTGAAAATCTTAACAAAACAGTTTTCCTCTTTTAGCTGTGAGCGGTGTATTCAATGGGTTGCATGTCTAGAGTGTCAGATCACTAAATTATGCTGTTCAACTGTATTGTACTCAAAAACTGAGGACGTTTCATGGAACCTTTCAACTTTTAAACAATTGCTTCAAAATAAACCGACTGCATGTAGAGTAGACGTCCACAAAGTCCTTCGCCCATTCACCATATCCTTCGAGTTTGTGCACTTCAGTTTCTTTGCCGGTTCTCCTGAATTTCGAACTCGACTTGCCGCAGTCCTTAAAGATAAATAAACTTAACCAAAGTTAAAGGTTCCAACCTAACTATGTTATTTTACGGTCGATGACCATCTTAACTCTCTTACTTTAATTTTTATCTTGCAGTCTCATACTTTTTTTGCAAACTCGTGCTTTGTGAGAACAGCCAATGCTATATAGTATAGTATACGTATAATACGAGTCGATAGTAAGCTCTGTTCATCTGCAGTGTAAACGTTTCGTGCAAAACTTTAAGTTATGATTTTAAAATAACTTCCTCAGTCGCAAACTAATAGGACTGCAAACGCTTAACTATAAAAATGTGCTGATACAAACAACAATATACGATTACCGGTAGACACATCTGCAATTGAAATATCAGTAAAGTTTGCTGTTTGAATAAACTAAGCAAAATACTACTTGTATCATTACCGGCCACGTGTTTTGTAATTCTCTAGGAATTTATCTACACCTTTCGTAAAAATCAAACTAACAAAAACTGCCGAAAACAACCTGAAACAATGTTTTGTCCCACTAGCAGAAAATATCAAGTTATCATAATTCTAAATAAATACTGTCATTTCAAAATGTCATTCTAAAAATTAAATACGCTGTACTGTCATTTTAAAACGTAGTTTCAGATGGATATACTGTTCATTTCCAAATCATTTCATATAAATCTGGATTGTTCAGGCTGTTGAATCAAAAAATACGTTCGTAGTTCCTGTGGGGAAACTATACTTTTCCAATCTGAATACCAGAAATAACGTGAATTTTCTTCTCAAATTAATATAATTCGCCGGCCTAATTAGTAAATGTGCAAATAGATAAACCGTTAATTTCAGTTGCATTATTAAGCGATTTCATCCGCTGAAGCAGTGTATCGCTGATATGGTGAATTTGAATACTGTTTTAACTGTTTTTCTCGATAGAAGGCAAAACTTTTTGCGCGTAGCCAGTCGATGGTGAACACTTGGGTCCGTAAGACCGGTCTCGATTTTGGCGCGACCATTGGTTGTAGTCGCTTCTCTCAAATGTTACGACTCCTGGGAGGGCGTGTGATCTTCCAGTGCTTTGATCAACGAATACTGGGGCTTTAGTACGAGCAAACGGACCGCGCTTGCAGTCAGTACCCCTGGATAAGTAGCCGTCATTGAGTGAAATTAGTGGCGACGGAAGCTCTCTTTTGTTTTTATTTTTTGCCGCGACTGGTAAACTATTCTTGGCGAGAGAAGTCGGCCTTCCCTTTCTTACACTTTCCAACAAACTGTTTCCCCGATAAAGTTGGTAGCCATTTCTCTCCTTACTAACATAAACGTCTGGTTTTATCTTGTAGAAATCGTTCCTTATGGTTTTGAAAATCTCTAAACGCTTTTTAATTGTGTTTGCTTTTTCCGTGCCTATTAAGCGCTCGTTTAAGCTTTCATTTCCGTCTGTTGAGTTCGTTTTTATTAAATTCGCAAATTTGCGGCAATTGCACGTCGTAGCTTCTTTGGTGACGAAATCTTTTATTTTTTCTCCTTTAATTAGAGGCAATTTTTCCTTTATGTTTTCACCTTCGCTCAGCTCCTGAAAGCAGTCCTTATCTCTGTCTGTTACCATGGCATCAGCTTGAAAATTCACGCCTTCGTTTCTGCTAGAATACTTGTTGCTCAGAACTTCTCGTAGGAATTGCTTTGGAACAACTGTTTTACCGCAAAATTTTCTTCCAGTTTGTGTATTACCAAACTGATTAAAGTGTTCTTCGTTGTTGAAAAGAAATTGACGGACTGTACCCGATCTTTGCGCTTTGTTTTCCTTGAATAAACTGTAGAACACAATGTCTCCATTCTGCAACTCCCTTGAAAGTGAAGTGAAACTTCTTTTATTTCTTGCTCTTGTGTTTCGTTCAGGAATGACGTCCGCTAGGTTTATGACTCCAATAGCTTTAGCACAGCTTCGCTTTATCACCTCGTGACACTCCAAGGTGCATTTAGACACTTTGCACGCGTGAGGTTTGCTTCTTAGCTGCGACTGTGCCTTCTGCAGCAGAGTATTCTTGCATGAAACTCGACTTTTAGTAGTTTTATCAAATAAAACCGGTCCATTTTCTAAACCTTTTTCTGAAATAACATACATGGTTGCTTTGCCAAACGCAGCCATCTTGTCTTCTTGTTGATGAGTATATGGCTTTCTTTCGAAATCTCTCGTCTCCAGTAATCAGTAATCAATTGGAAATGCCATTAAAAATGTGGAATTACAAGTTCTCATTTCCGTGAACATTATTTAACCGGAATGAGGGGATTAAACCTGCTCTCCGCTGTGCATTCATAAGTTCGGAATATGCTGTAATCAAAATGATGTTGGAAGATTTTCAATGTAATTGTTTTTCCCCCACAAAGAGACTTCTTGTCTTTTTATCGCGTTTCTTCGCTGATCTTTGGCAATTCATAAATTCAAAATCCCTAAACGTTTAAAAAAATGCTTGCTTTAGCTTTAAGTTAATTTTGTTCTTCAGGGGAGTATTTCTCTCTCCAAACAATTAGTCGTGTTTTTCGTTCAAGATGCGGCACTCTTTTGTTTAGCATATCAAAATACACTTGTACAAATAGTCAGTTCAGCTGCTGAATCTGTACCGCATAATGTCTATATTTATGTCCATTTTCGAGACACTACAATAATTAGTACAAGAAATCGAGACTGATAAATCATGAAACTTTATATTCACTGGTGAATTTACATAACAAAAACTAATAACAGTGTTACTGATGTCTTTCTTTTGTCCCAAAAGCTGCAAGGTGTGAATGTGTTTTCGGCTTCTGCCGTACGCCAGTTGTTAAATTGCGGACAATTGCTAGGCAAACGGTCTTCAAATGTTCATTCTTCACGCACGCTGGCGCACTTTTTCGCTCGCTCAGAGTTTCAAGTTTGTGAGGATTTATGGAGTAACAGGTTCGAGGCCGAGCATTAGAATTATAAACCATCGATAATTATACTATGCCCAGTGAGTTAAATTCTGTACTAACATCGACTAAGTGATTTATTTTGAAAGAAATCCATCAAAAACTAATACTTGACAATACATATGTTAGCTCAAGGACTTTTATATACTGAGAAGTTCATTGATCTCACAGAAAAAAGGGAACTTACAGAGCCCGAGCTCTTAGGCGGCTCATGTCCAGCATTTTCAGTTAATGCATATATGTAGCTACAAGTTTACAGGTGTATCTGATTTTTTAAAAATGTCATTGCACTGTTTTTTAAACGTAGCCGAAGTTTTTGAAATGTAAGTGCTGCATTTTTTCAAATATAAAAACTACATTTTATAAATTGTACTTTACTTTTTAAAATGTAGCAGAATGTTTTGAATTGTTGTTAGATTTGCTGCAATAATTGTGAACGTAATTACTTGCTGGCTCATTTTCCTGCAGAGCCAAATGGTCAACATGGTGGGGTGGGTCGTGGGGTGGCGATTGCTTGTTTTCTTCCCGGCTGACTTTTTTCCTCGTTAATCCGGCCTCTTGTCTATCAAGACGATGGTGGTATTTCGCGCGATGGATTGATCGAGCAATACTTTAGACTGGGCTTTGGAAATATGTCTTTTAATGTTTCATGGAATTCGATTAATTAAGCCTGTCAGCACAGTCAACGCCAATGCAACAATATTGAAAAAGGCAGCTACGTTTGAAAACACTCACAACAGTTTAAAAAATTCAGAAACGCACCAAATTTTCAAAAAAATTACCTACATTTCAGAAAAACGCAGCGAGATTTGTAAAATTTCAGCAGCATTGGTAAAAGTGCAAGCAGATATTGAATTTTTAAACTGAAGCAGTAAAATCTGTAGAATGTTGTTGGATCGGGTGATCGGAACCGCAGATATCATTTTATTTGGCCTTTTAAAAACCATTAGGGGAGAGCAATCTGCAAAAAACAAGGGTTTAAAACAAACAAATCGTTCTTTTCTTGCCCTGTTGTTGCGACTCTGTAATTAAAAGGTCCAGCGACTATGTTGGGGAACTTTGTCAGCGGTCGCCCGTGATGCAACGCAAGCGTTTCTGTGGGTTTTCAGAGCAGAGAAAGACCGAAGAACGCCTTTTTCTGCTCTGAAAACGCACAGAAACTACACATAATTATGCGCAGTTGTTGCTTTAAAGTGCGTACATATAGGCCTAGAGATTCGTTCGTAGTTTTGCAGTAAATTCACCAAACAACTTGCGAAGCTCACATGGAAAAATGATTTGATTAAAAAGCATTATGCAGAAGCAGTGTAAATATGTTCATGACAGCGGTGTCGACTGAACTAGATTAAATTAAAAAGTCGTTCAATAAAAACTTAATATTGTAAAGTGTGCATATGTAAAAATCCTCAAACTCAACCAACTTTAATTTTCTGCTGTTTTTTTTAAAAAGCCGCCTGTTCTTAGCCTGCGCGGCAGCCGGACATGTCAATTATTTTTAAATGTCAATATAGTCCGTCTGCGTAACGGCTCCAGAAAGCATGTTCAGGGTGCCATCAGTCATTTTGGTCTGCGGTCGTCCGCGTGACTGTCCACGTGCTGTCTTGTGTGCTTTGATATCAAAATTCAAACGACTTTTTGTCAACAGCTGTCAAATTCAAATATTACAAAGACACCGAGATCAGATTACCGAGGTCAGATTACTGATAACTTTGGTAAAATTACTTCGGTGTCTTTGTAATATTTGAATTTGACAGCGGTTTACGAAAGGTCGTTTGAACTTTGATACCAAGTTAGGCCAGCATGTGTGTCGAAGCCGATTTTGAGGCGAACTTGTGAATTCGAACGAGCTTTTCAGGCGGTAAGAGCAACGTGATTTCATAGAACTTTGGTAGATTTCTTGGAAAAAATCTTCCTTCAACATGACGGAGGCTGGCTGGCAAGCGACGTTGGAAGTTGCAGTCATCCAAAACTGCATCAATAGTCGCAGAGGAATCCTTCCTAAAACCCCTCTAAAATCACACGAGACAGCACAAAAACATTAGATAAGTAATCAGACGACTGATCGAGTTTAAAAGGAATACTAAACACGAATATTCGAAAAGTAGGTCGGCCCCGACATTAGAGCGCGAAATCAAACTGCACTTGTTTTCATTGTAAGCGCGTGACTGTAACGTGATCATAATTTTTGGCCAATCATAAAATGCGTAACAAATAAATCAAAAGCATCCAATCAGATATTGCTTCTTATTTTCGTGAAAACTTCAACAAGCAAATTGGAGCCGTTGCGCAGACTGTGTACACGGATGTTTACAACTGTCTGCGACGCAGGCTAAAACAGTCAAGCTGGCCGACGAGTGTAGCCTCCTGGGTTATTTCGGCAAGCTTGTACGTAAAACAGTAACATTGGAAGCTATTTCATTTGATTCAAAAACTACATACACCTCCACCCTAAACTCTTTTTAAATTCAATTAGTAAGTAGGTAATGTATGTATTGTTTTTATAAATTGCCCTTTTCGGTACAAGTTAAGCTTTTGTTGTTTTTGTTGTTGTTGTTGTTGTTGTTACCAAACATGTTGTTAGCATGGGAATGAATTTCACAAAAAATCTGCACAGCTTTTTTCGTATCTATCGTCTGCGTTAGTTTCGCAAGCCATTGTGGTAATCTGTTGTCTGCGTTAGTTCCGTAAGACATCGTGGTAATCTGTTGTCTGCGTTAGTTTCGCAAGGCATTGTGGTAAAATGTACAGTCGCCATTTTTGGTACGGCCAAATAAAACCCTGGAACCCAGGTTCCCCACCTTGAACGAGGTGTTTCAGTATGACGTCAACGCAAAGTTCCTTCACGGTCGCGGTGAGCACCTGCCATATCACGGGACCGTTCTTGCTCTGAGCCACAGCGTCTGGAGCTGTGGGACAGCACTTCTCAAAGCACAAGATGGCGAACTTCATTGGATCCTATATATGAACAAAGTGGTGATATCTTGTACAACTTACAACTATAGTCAACGGACAATACGCGAGGAACCGTAATCAGAAAACTTTCGTTGCAGATGTCAAACACACCGACGAAAAACTCAAAAAAAAGAACGATCACATTTTTAACCGTTCAGAGCTCTTAGACCTTGGTTAAGCAAATAAAAAATCTCTAATTTGAAATAAAATATTTTTATACCAAGTTCAGTTTGAAAACATGGCACTTGGTAATGCCAATTAAATAAACATATAAAAAATGTACAATACAATAACCTCTATTCAAAAAGCCCATGCAGTTACGCCATTAACTTTAACAAGAAAGTACTTATTAGTAAGATCTCTTCTTTAATCAATAAACAAGTTAGTTTTATACAAAACTAATTTATTAATTCGTTAATTAACCAACGCAAAAATACTACAAGAAATGCTAGAAGCAAAAACCTGAAACCTTAACGAACCTTATAAGCTAGAAGATAACGCATGTCAGTAAGAATAAATTGACAAAAGGAATCACTACACTACTACTATTTGTACCACTAATGTGTGCTACCTACTGCGAAAAGCTAAAGTAGTTTTGAGTTGCAAAAACACTTACCACTTCTCTTAATAACCTCTTGGCAACCAGTCTCTCCAGTTTCTACAAGAAAATGGAGTGTCAAAGCCTTAGACGTCCACCAGGCAAACAACAACTTGGTCAGAGTAACCTGTACATATTGTACCTAAGCACATTTCAGAAATGCTGACATACCAGCGTATCTTACGTGGCCCAGATAATATTCTATTCGTCCCAGTACCAAGAGACGCTTTGCTTATAAAGGCGCTCTTCTCTAGAGTAGCCTAACACAGAGTCAAGCTCTTCAACATAATTTAACATCCAAAGCAACACATCTACATTTTGCTGTTTAATATTGAGCAATTATTCAACGCAGTGGAAGTGAATAGGCCAGGATATTCACCAAGCCTCGAGGTGAATAAACTGGGCTTTTCACCGACACTGAGGTGAATAGGTTACATTATCATATATCAAACCAGTGAATCAGTGAGGTAAAAAATTACAAACTTTGTATTTTTATGCCGTATTTTGAAATTTGTAAACAAACCGGAAGTTGTTTCATGTTAGCGTTGCAATTTCTGTATCTCTTGTGAAGTTGACACGTAGAATGTTGTTTGAAAACAAAACTTTTCTACCTTAGAAAACAACCAAACCAAACTTCGTTGCTTTCTTTTTATTGACTGGGATGACTTTCGCTTTTATTTCTGAAATCTGAGCTTCGCTTAAACTTTCCGGGAACCAGGACGCCGTGTCATCACTTCCGTGTGCAGTCATACGAACCACAAGTATCCTAGGATACTCCTAGATATGAAACCAATCAGAGCGAGCGAAAAACACTATTCATTGGTTTGGTTTATGCTAATGCAATATATTATCCTAGTACTATCCTATCAAAGTTCAATATTATCCTACAATCCTATCAAGTACAATAGTTTCTTGTAGTTAAAAATATGTTTAAACAAGTTTAGGTTCTTCTTCTTATTGTTATTGTTATTATTATTATTATTATTATTATTATTATTATTATTATTATTATTATTGTTATTATAAGTATCAGGGTTCAAAAT
>JAOBRG010341481.1:0-14446 GCA_027574985.1 Umimayanthus nakama | reverse complement strand
TTTTACCAGTAGCAATTTACGCCGGAGGTTACGGTGCTGCGCCATTTTCGTCACCGATTACCGCTGTACCGGCTGACTACTGTGCGAACACTGAATTAAGTTCGACTCTGGCACGACGTCTGAATTGAAGTCGTGCTTGTGCCGTGCTTCTGTCGAACCCAATATTAATTAGGTTCGGCACGGCAGAAGCACGACGTATGAACTGGGCCTCAGCCCGGGCTGATTTTCGTCATATATTAAATAGGAAAAAAAACTCAGCCCGGGGCCGAGCTGACATCTCAGCCCAGGCTGGAAATTCGTCATGTAATCGGGCCCTGAGAAGGGTATGTAAAACGTTTATATTGCTGTTTACATGATTTCAAAAAGGACCTAACAGCGGGAAAAGGTACACACAATCAAAGGATTGAAAGGCTTTGGCGTGACGTTTTTGAGGGTATCTTAGCCTTATTCTACAAGCTCTTTTTATTTAATACGAGATTACACCCGGGCAGGCGAGTTACCTTTTTGTCAAGGACAACGTAATGCGCTTTAACTATTTACCTGTGGTCTCGACGTACAGCCAGCGTCTATCGCAAAAACTGTTTTCAGCTCATTTCACAAAGTGAGGTGTGTGCGTATGTGTTTGTAGATTAATTGATCAACACAAAAATTGAAGTTGTAGATTTAAAACTTAAAGCATCATCATCATTATGGTAAAGGTGACATTCGAAACACACAACAGCAAAACGAGTCAGGCGCAGCCAGTTTCACGAGAGTAGATCGGGCTTCTGCACATTATGCTCAGATCAGTCTCTTCTCTCTCCTGTCTCTACCAATATATAAACAAACAAACAAACACACACACAAACCTTAACACAATAACATATCCACACCACACACATACACACAACCGTTTAAGGTACATTAACCAAGTGCTTAAGTTGGAAGCCCACTAAACAGAAGGATCAGAAGTCGTGGCAACAGTTTCCCAAAATTTATTTCTCCTTAGCTCAGCACGTTACAGAGTTATTATGAGTTGTAGTACTTCCACACATCCAAGGGGCCGTGGTTCCTCATGTATTTATTGGTCACACCATCTGGGATCATGCGACCCTCTGCACGCAGCTGCTCATACATTGGTCGTTCAAACTTGGTGAACCCCCACTTCTTAGATACGAAGATCTACAAGAAAATAAGGAGGTTGGCCCAGCTGTTTATTAGCAAGTTCATTAGAAGAAAACCAATAGAACTGTTCTCTAAAACCCTAGTGATTTTTCAGAACTTAAGAAATGTTTGGACTGCTTAAGATGTTCTTGCAAGGTTATCTTTTTCTGCTTGGATTTTGTATTGGTTTACTGCATAAACAGCTGTTATAATGAAAACAATTCATCAAAAAGTATCTGATGTTGAGGTTGTGCAATTCTCACCAGTTTGATAACAAAGGTATGAAGCTAGTTGCATAAAATGTTCAGAGGGCACCTGACCAAGGGGGTGGATGTCTTATCTCAACTTCACAAGATACAACTTTGCACAAAATAGAAAATTACAGAATCATTGTCATGTTTTACGGGGTAAAAATTTTTCACTGTGCAAATAAAATGCCTTGCTCTCTTCTCCCCCCTGAGAAAAATATTCAAACCCCAGCATATCAAACCAACTTGGTTGACCATTCAATCAGTGACCAACTCTTAACTTGCAAATCTAACTCATAAGACTGAATAAGACAAAAAAACCGACACATTACCTTCTGTCGTCCGGGGAACTTGAATTTAGCTCTTCTCAAAGCTTCAATGGCATTAGCTTTGTTACCATCCTTGGTCCTGATTGACATGATCGTCTGACCAATGTGCACGCGGGCAACAAGCCCTTGTGGCTTGCCAAAGGCTCCTCGCATACCAGTCTGGAGCCTGAGTATGATGTGAGGTATAGTCAATTCACACTTTTTTCAGCAAGACACAGAACATTGAACAAAAATATGGTTGAGAGTGTCATGAGACAGTCTGTTGACTAATGTTGCCATGTTTTGAAAGAGGCCAATTTAAGAAAACGATAGGCTCAACTTGTACATCTTTGATTTTAAAAGTTAGCAAAAAAGATTTTACATTATATAGCCACTGTTCATATCACAATTGTTGCAATTATTGCCTTTTTTGCTCTAATTTTCACTTTGAGTGTTTAGCTGAACTCATGGATGTTTAAACACAAACATTTCAAAGAACATCTTTTTTTGTTCCCACCAATTTGTACAGAGAAGAATATGACATACTCATCACAAGAAGTTGTCACTTGAAACAATAGTACAAACGTAGTGTGGAGCAGCGCCCCGAGAGTAGAAGTCAGGAACATGTAGACATGTATTATCAGGGTTCATACGTACTCAGAAATTCAAAAATCCAGGGTTTTCGAGGGCCTTTTTTTTACGTTTTTTCCAGGGTTTTTCTAGGGCCATTGAAGCCCGGAAAGAAAGCAACGTTCACAACGATTTGTTTAAAACAACTTTCAAAACGTAATGTAATCACTGTAAAACAACAATTTGCTCGTAAGAGTACATTATTTCGATACTATACAGTGGTTTCTAACATAAAACGATGTTTTGAAATGATAAGAAAAACTACAACATCGATTGTTAGTTGTACTGAAATCAACAAAATGCACCATTTCTTGAATTTATTTTTCCAATGAAATTCTGTGAGGTTTTCCAGGGCTTAAATCAAAAATTTCCAGGGCTTTTCCAGGGTTTCCAGGGCTATAAAAATTTTCCAGGGTTTTCCAGGATTTCCAGGGCCCGTACGAACCCTGTATTATGCTTTAGTCGGCAGAAAAACTATTAATATCATCAGTTATATTTCTGTTACAAAATGTATCTGAGTTTAAGATGGTCCAAGCCTGTCTGCAACAAAGCAGAAACTGCAAAACAGCAGCTGGAAATGCACTGTTTAAGACTAAATTCTAACACATACTAGCATGCAGTTTCTTCAGGAGCAGTGCCAATTACAGTTTAGATATATCTGAGTTGCTTACATCTTTTTTGCCTTCAACGACTTCTTAACAAAGACTCACCTATCAGCTCCAGCACATGACAACATTTTGTTGATTCGGTTCACATGGAAGGGGTGGAGTCTCACTCTCAGATGAAAGGCATCTTTACCACCACTCTTCACCATGTACTTGTTGCAACAGATGCGGGCAGCCTCCAGGGCCTCGCAGGACAGCTGCTCATATTCATCAGACACCAGATGTACACAACAGGGAAAGTCATCACATCGTGCCTTCTTACGGCCAAGATCATAGATTCGAATCTTAGGATCTAAATAATCAGATTCAAAGACTCAATATAGACAATTTTTTATGTATATTTCGCCTGGCCAATAAGAGATAAGAAATAAAACTTAAGGTAAAACCTGTTAAAATAGGTTTTAAATGTTTGCAATCTGTTGGATCATCATCAGAGTGGAAGAAAACTACACACTTCAAACCAGAACTAAAAAAACAAGTGCAATCTCTGGATCTCACATTATTCCCCATGGGAACAGCTATTACATAACTGGCGGCATCGGAACTACAAGAACACTGAGCATATGCAGATTTCTTCCACTCTGATGATGATCGAACCGATTGAAAAAAGGTTTAGTACCCATTTTAACAGGTTTTACCTTAAAGTTTTATTTCTAGACAATTTCTTATTAGCAGGGCATGAAAAAGGAAAAAAAATTGAAGTGTCGTTAAAGATTGTTTCAAAAATATTCTGACTTGCCAATGATTTACCCTTTTGTTTGACAAATCAAATATTTTTCAGTGTGCCAGTTCCTCAATTTGGACTGCTATTTGGCACCTGGTATGCTGTTATTTTGCGCCCTGTATTAGTGATTTCATAATCCATTCACAATCTTTGAAATGAACAACAGATAATTTTTTTGCCAAAAAAATAGACCCAGAATTTAAATGTTACATTCTATTCAGCTGAATATAATGTGCAAAGGTTGACTCCACACTAAAAGAAGATTGCTGTTACAGTTGTTCCATGAGAGAAATCTAAGTTTGTTTCAAAACACCCTATTTACAGTATTCACATTGTAATTTTTCAATGTGTTACAGGAGTGCCAGATCTTTGTAATAACTGCTTAACACACTTGGAAAGGAGTTATGTCTATTTCATGTCACAAAAACAATTGCCTATCAAAATAAAACACAATATCCATACGAAGACTCCAACACCACCATCATCCATAACAACAGTGTTAACAAGAGCTCACCTCATCTGTATTTTGAATATTTCTCTGTACTTTTAAAAAATATTGAAATAACACAAGTAACACGTACCTGGCACACCACGGCAAAACCGCGACTTGGGATAGGGTTTGTTCTTACAATAACGGTAACTGTAATAAACAAAATATAAGCCAGTTTGCTACTTCTAAAACAAGTACTCCACGTGTACTGTACAAGGATTAGCTTTTAAAATATTTTTGACCTCTGGAATGACAATTGGCTTTCTTTTCCTTTTCAATATCAATGTTTCTTTTTAAACTCTCCCAGTATTAGAATCATATACTAGCAGGCAGTAATTTATACAAGCTACAAAAGTGCTTCACCACAACTAAAGGCCCATGGAAATGGACGCAACATTGTTGGGCCCAATATGTTGCATCCGTTTGCATGGAACTACAGCAATGCTGGCAATTGTTGCAGAAATTGAAACTGGTCAAACATATAGGCCATTGCAAACAGATGCAACGTTAAAGGCCAAAGACCCCTAACAACGCGCAATAACGTTGTGAGTTGTTGTGTCCGTTTGCATTGGCCTTAAACCACGACATTTCAGGGATGATTACTAACGTCATTCGGGGGAAAAATCACTTACCAACGGGCCGGTCGGCGCCCCATGATTACCTGCAATACAAGAAAAAATTTACTGCTTTAGAATTGTAGTTTGAACGCAACAAATGACCAGTTGCACTGGAACTAGAACTGCACTGTCATCCTGACAAAGAAATGGAACACTCGTGACCAACATAAAAACAATCTTCGAAGCAACAATTTGTATAGATGGCGTGCACTGTTGAATTCATAATTTTGATAACTATGCAAGACCACATTTAATACAGATTTCTCTCATTTTAAAACTTCATATCAAGAAGTTTAAACAGAAGGTACGATAACGAAATAACCAAGTTTTAGGACAGCGACTGACTCCCGATACTTACTATAATTTATATGTTCTTAATCTTAGCGAACAGAACACTTCTCCTGCAGTTCTTAAATTAAGATTACACAGTACGGAGATAAAACTATTTCAGCATAAAAAACTATCAGAAAGTTCTGATCGCTGATTGTTGCTTAAAATGATTAAGAAATAGCTTCATCGCCGACGAAAGAACTCTTCGTCTCATGGATCTCAAAGGAGAAGTTCAACGCTGAAAATTGTCTTTAGGTTCAATTTCACAGGTGAATACCGCACAAGCAACGTTTAGTGTTTTTTAATAAACAATACGGAGGGTTGGATGGATAACATTCCTAGTAGAAACGCAAGATTCTATCGGATTTTACAACCAACTTATATAATATTCGTGCTACTCACCAGCAGCAAGAGGGAAAGGAATAACTTGACAAAGTCCCGGATGAAACCAGGTTTACTGACCAAAAAGAATTGAGTGCGGGCTCAATACAACTTTATGGATCCCCTTTCAAAAAAGGTTGTCATAATCAATAGTCGATACTGGAACCGAAAGGAACTTTGGTTACAGTCATAATCAGTGATAATGCACCCGTGAAGGTTGTTACTGTATGGCCATGAGATTATGATGAACCAGCGCTCTTTATTTTGCAATTTTAATGCTATGGCAGTAAAAGGTTATTTGTGCGGCTTGAACCCCACAGTTCCTTTCGGATTTACTTTGACAACCTTTTTTGAAATAGCTATATGTAACGAACCTGGAAGTGCCAAGGTTGAAAATGCAATAACGGTAATTGTAGTTATAATGTAGCATTATTTGGAGGGTCTTTTTAGAATACCATAACCTGCTGTCAGGCCTTCGTGTGGCGCGAAAAAAAAATAAAGAGAGGGAGAGAGAGAGAAAATGAAACGAAGGCCTGACACAAATCGCGTCAAACTGCCTGGATGTAAATCTGATTGGCTGTTTTAACAATAAGCCAGACATACTAGCTTTCTCATTGGAGTGGCTAACAAAATACATCAACTTCCGGTTGAGTAATGAGAATTCAGTGAGAATGGTGCGGCGGCCGATAAATTTTGTAAATGCTTGGCTGAGGAATTAGAGCAAACCATCAAGGCATCTGCCCTAAGTCGACCAGATATTCTTGTGATTTTGCCAACAGGCTACGGGAAAGTATTTTTAAACCAAATTTTGCCCAAACTCTGCAAACAAATTTGCATTCTGCATGGGAAGAAAGAACCAAGAAAGATCTGTTTTGTGTTATTTGTTGCGAGTCCATTATTCGAGTAAGAAGCTCAAAAGACTAGCTTCTGATGGAGTATAGAAGATATCAACAAGTTGAAAGGTTAAGAAAATTAGGCTTTCGGTCTGCATGCTTGGAGAGAGTCTACAGTCGGCAGCCGTTGACCCTAAAGCTGTGGAATGGCGTGATTTTCAGCTGATTTTCGGCAGTACCGAGCAGTGGCTTTCTGCAGTACGGAAGAACCGCCGAAAATTTTAAAAATGCCTTTACCATGTTTGTTGACGGGGTACATTCACACTGTGGAGACTTGGTAAGAGTTTTTCAAATCTCTTTTATCATCGGCCTACTCGTATTCAAAATATTTATCTTGATCTCATCCCCGAGTGTTCAGTTTGTTTATCGATACTAATAGTGTCAGCAGCCGTAGGTTTTTCATCTGACTTATTTTTACTATGATAGAATGTCGTTTGGCTGCTAAATGGTCCATGAATAAAGACATTTGGGGTATCTGATATTTGCTGTCGTCTTTATAATCATTCACACATGACTTGTATAGTCTGCAAAAATAATACTGCAACAACTAAACTAGCGCAGTTTAACCATGCGTTACATAAAACTTCAGCTTGGCAGAGCGATGCAGTTTATTTTGCTTCTTCGACTGCACATTTCAGCACGCAGATCAGGCGACAGTGGAAATTATTTTAAGGTCTTTTAAGCTTCTTCCATCAAAGTTAAATAACGTTATTAAAAACACATGACGAGTCTTTTCACTGTTATTTCACCAGTTTGCCAAACCTCTCAGACGGGGAAATCAATTTTTAAAATGGGCGACTGCCGCCGCTCGGTTGTCTATTATCAAGGTTCTTCGTGTTTGCTTGCTCCATGCACCTTTTTTATAGCCTTTACACATTTGTATGCAATTGTAACAACAATCTTCCTTGTACACTTTATGCTCTCATTATATCACATTCATATCCTATCGCAGTCGGTTTTGCGATGTCTACAAGAATACATATTTAACCTACAATCGCAGGTTAGCAAGAATGCATGTAATACTCGCGACACAAGTTCCAACCTTTTCTAAAGTTTCTTTATTTTGGGTTTTTCGAAACAGAAGGACAGAGCACTTCACCCTGTTTTCGAGATAAATCAAAAAGCGCAGATCTTCGACGGACGCACTCATTTTTGACCTTTTCTGCAGATAAGAAAACATTTTTAGCGTCAACCGTAAGAAATTTACAAACATTGTCGTCGCCCACTTCTGGTAAATTCTGATTGGCTCAAATATGACAGGTCACGTATTTTTCGGGAAATCAAAGACTAGTGGGCGGATGGGAGTTTGACGCGATTTGTGTCAGGCCTTCGTTTCATTTTCTCTCTCTTTATTTTTTTTGCGCCCCCACGAAGGCCTGATAGCAGGTTAAGAATACCAAAACAGAAGTTCCCCATCCTTTAATTACTCAAATACCCACTTCAAGTATAAGAAAGGGAACTACCCGTATAGCCAGCCGACTACATAACCTTTCCGGCTAGACTACTCACCGATACCAAAACAGTCCCGTAAGAAGGGGCGGGGGGAGCACGGGATGAGCACGCACATCCCCCCCCTCCCCCCTCCCCCAATAGCAAAAGAGGTCTGCCTGATGAGACAGTAAAAGATTTAAAATGATCAAAAAATAAGGCAGTGATAGTAGAATTGAAAACTTCGATGCACTTCCAGCAGTTTGAAGACCTCAAGTTTCTAATTTTATTTTGCGGGGGAACAAGCCCCCGGATCCCTCAAAAACCCAGGCAGAGATGTCCAACCTTCAACCGCCCCAAATTAGGTGAGAGTGTCCCCATTTTACTCGAGAATCCCGAATCCCGACTCGACTTCAGTCAGAACACGAGTATCCCGATTTTGAAGAACAGCTTTCACAAGTCAACGAGCAGGGAAATATATTTTTTTGTTATCATGAAAATCAATTTGTCCGCAGATTAACAAACCGCTTAACTTGGACATCCAGGTGAATACTGAGTTGCAGTCGTGAATGATGAATGGTGCAAGAACTCCAAAATAAAATCACGCAACAATGCTGGCCTGTTCGATGGAGGGCTTTCTGGCTTTCCAGCATTTCCAAATATGAAAATTTCCTGCTAATTCGCCGATCCTTTTACACTATGACCCTGTGAGACACTAGTGACAGATCTCTTTCCCATGCCCAGTGAGCTCACTAATAAACTGGCGGAGCGTCAATACACAAGATAAAAAACTACACCGGGCACTTTTTGGTCCTTCGTAAGAAACTGGTATCGTATTTTGCGAGCATTAAAAGAGTTGTGACAATAATTATCATTTATGAACATATATTATAGCTGATGAAAACGCTCTTTTTATCAAACTTAAGAAGAAAATAATCAGTTTTAGGAGCCTTTTTTATACAGCTATTCGCCTGAGAGTGATGAAAATAGCATTTTAAGGCTCTCAGATTCAGGGACTGGGGGGCTTCAGCTCCTCCACTTTTTTGAAAATAACAAACAGTTAACACTGAGAAAATTTGTTTTTAGATGTTCCACTACGTATAATATGTCCGAGCCTACAGCGTAAGGCACAGACCAAAGTAGCCTTTATTATCCTCTACCCCGGTCCCCCATCAAACCCTAACTTCTCCTTCCCGGGTCAATATTTTTCTTTATCTTTGTCATTCACCGGCCAGACCCTCATTTTCCTCTGAAAGCAATTACCCTCTCGTGCACGTTCTTGTTGCTAAGCATTTGAGTCAGTGGTTGATAACCTGCCTGCTAAGTGCTGTCGATCTTTCTTTCTATTGTTTTTATGGGTTTCTATTGTTACCAATATTAGTGATATTAGCTATTGCCTATGTTTCTGAGCCTAATATATTATGTCATGTAACGAGTTTAAAACTACCTGTTTTATCACTGCCTGGTCAGCCAAGTTTCTATCATTATAAGGCCAAATTTAGAGCTTCGACTTTTGAACACCGTTAGTCTAACAAAATTTATTATCATTAGAACTTAACGGTTAGGATGGCATAGTTAGATTGAAAGAAATTTGCTTAATATTGCATTTCATTTAGTTCTTCGTTTCAGTCGAGGTGTCTACTTATGCAAATGACGCCACACTCTCAAAACTGACGTGGCAAACGCGGCCTCGCTTTCACGTCGTCAGTCGCCGTATTTTTGTTAGTCTGTCACATGGACGAGTTCTGTTGGATTTTTCTTCGTTGAATATCACGTAAGAAACTCTGTTGTGTTGTTCAAACCAACTGCGACTTGTCCTCGATGGAAGGACAATGAATTCCCCGAGTTTAAGTTACGCCGTGGAATTTTTTGCGGATGTTATGGATCAGAAGGGCGTCCAAGATCGTTTCGCGAACTCAGGTGGGAAGTTGTCAATTTACTCTCGCATATATAAACTCTTATTTCACTGAAACAGATAAATGCCGGTTGAAAACACGTGTAAATCGAAGAAGTCACGGGTTATGATCACAAATAAAAGATTCTCGGTGAGGTTAGCTGTTTGAATCGTGCGTTCCACGGCAGGCAGTTTGTTTGGGTTGTCGGATCTGACCTGGTCTTTGCTCATTAGTGTAGTGAAAATCTCAAGGGAACAAAATATCTTTGTCTCCTCTTTAGTACAAAGGATTTAGAGTGAAATTCGAAGTCGATTTATGGTTTGTCCAACAATATTTATATCTAAAGTCAGCGTCCGTGACTCAACTTTCATTCAAATTTGAACAATATGAATGACTTGCCGGTATTGTCTCGACCTCCTTATGTGAAAAGTTATGATTATTCGTAAAGGCTGTCTCAGTTCAGAAATCAAATTTAGAACCAGACTTTGCCCTTTTGTTTGCTGACAATTTTATGGAAAAAATAATTTTCACAAAAGCACAGAATCTAATGGACCTCTAGCTTCCAGACCTTCATCGTTTGCGGGTTTCGCAAGACAAAAATATTGATGTAAACAATAAAACATTAGCATTCGTATATTGTAGCAGTTTCAATGTTTTTTCTCACATTGCTTACGTCATATCCGGGTTTTTTTTTTTTTTGCGTCGTCCTTTTAAGAAATATCCGTTTGATTTCCAACAAATCCTATTTCATTATGCCAAAGGTTAAGAATGGTTTCTTTTTTTGGAATGCCGGTTTTTTAGACCATGCAATTTAGGGTGTGTTGAACTGACTGTATATATTCGGGATTTATTTTTTAATATCCTTTCTAAACAGCAAACAAAATTCACAAAACCATCAATTTGAATCGGAATTACAGGTATATTTGCAGATAAGCCTTGTTGGTATGAAGTATTAGGATGTATGTGATACATACAGATTTCTTGGTATATTTAGAAAGAAGAATGGCGTTGCGTTGAAGAAGTCATAATTTATTGTCGAACGCAACCATATACAGAGACATTTTGTTTAAAGTTCAGGAAACGACGGGGTTTAAAACTATTCATGACATCAATTTCAATTTCGTTTCCTATGGAATATTCTAAATCTGCATAGATTCAAGACCTAATATAGAAATGAACTAAAAACTACCCAATCCTTCTGGTATGTCACTAGTAAAAGCGACTAAAAATCGTCCGTTCTGACTAGCGGTGAAACGGTTTGATTCAAATATTTGAAATTAAGCAACAAAACACAAAAAGCACGATAGAATGAAAAGATGTTAAGTATAATATAGTCCCTTGTCAAATGAGACGCTAGTTAATATTTTTTCAAATTTCTGAAGATTACTTAGTGCGTAACTAACTACGGAGCTATAATTTAAATTATGTTTTTTAACACTGTTATTTTATAACAACTCTTAAATTAATAAACACCTTCCGTCTATTTTGTTGAAGCTGGCTGTAATGAGCCTCAAATAAAACGGTGTCTCTTCTTCACTATTTAGTAAAATATTTGTTCAAAAAACTAACGCTTATCGCCATTTAAGCAATTTCATTTGTTCTATCTACGTATTTGCAATATCTGCCATACATAAATGAATTTTAAAAACTCATGTAAACTTGATATCTAAATCTCATTGTCTGGTCGGAGTAGGCAGTCACATTCAGTGAAACCAGGCCGCTGTGGATCGTCAGATGAAACATTCAATCGTCGCATCATTGCCATCGTCTTTAATTTCCGTTCAAATCTCCACTTCATCAGTATTTTTTTATCAAGTTTACAAAAACTTTGATACAATAACTTCAAACGTGAGATTTTACTATACGATGAAAAACCCTCTTGTCACAAAAATGTAAAAAATAACTCAATTTTTGTCTCAAAATAGTTTACACAAAGACACCGGAAGGTTTACTCGAAGGCGCAAGCCCCATTGGAGTTTCAACAAAGGTGTTTTCTCCCTGTTTTCTCGACCAATTAAAGACGGGTTCAGAGAACACACGTGTCGGATTTATGTACTCCGAACTGTCATTTGTGTACTTCGCTTTGGGTCAGTGGTCAATCTTAAAACTCTCCAATTTATTCCCGCTAAAGGAGATGCGATGTTTGTGACTTCAGAAATGGCTTGTAATAATTGTATGTGCGACAATCGATGGCATCAGCGGGGTGAGACAACAGCAGTTGAATATAGTTAAAATTGTTGCTGAAAAATTAGCCAACGATTGAAAAACTAATAGATGTATAATCATAGACAATTTTCTGGGGTTAATTAGTTTACTCATCGGCTTTGTCCTGTTATATACAGATCTTGAACTTGCTGCAGAAATTGGACAAAATCTACTGGATAGAAACAAGGAATTGGAAGTTCTCTTGAAAGCTTCACAGCAATATCTGGAGGAACAAGGCAAAGAAAATGAGGTAGATAGCTGGCTTTGTGTTGTCTGTTTGTGAACAGCTGTGACGACGCAAAACTACAACAATGTTGACTTTTCATTAGAGTTTTTGAAATTACCTGTTTTCTTTTACGTCCTTGTCGTGTAGAAAGCCGAATTATAGTCTTGGTTTTATCTTTTTGTAGTTCTTATCAAAGCAACTCCAGGCTATGAGAGACATTAACGATGGGAGAGTCAAAGCCTACGAACAACTGGAGGCGTCAGCCCTTGAACTCCATCAAACAAACGAGAGACTTCAGTCTGAGACAACAATTATGAAAAAACACTGGCAGCTTTTGTCGGAGACAATAGAAACCTTGGAGAGTAAGTGCGAAGATTACAGGAAAGAAATCGATGAGCTTCAGTCTGATCGTGTTCGTCTTCAGCGGGAAATGTCGGAAAGTTTCTCATACAGAAATGAATCAGAGGAAGAAGGTAAAGACCGGAAGTGGAGCTGTAGCGGGGAGGAGAGCTCAGATACTGAAGACCAGCGTGAAAAAGAAATGAAGTCTCTCACTGAAAAGATTGCCAATCTTAAAGCACAACATGACCTTGAAAAGATGCATCGTCAAGAGCTGGAATGTGAGTTGTCGGAGTTAATCGGCGAAAACCAACAACTCGAGCTACAGTTGCGAGGCTTTGCCCAGCAGGCAGAGAAGTGGCAACAGGAAGTAAGGTTGATAAAGTCGATCGATAAATCGTCGGAGTTCCGAGGAAGAAACCGGGACAGTACGGAAATTGACCTCGATGATTCTTCTTATGTGCTGGTAAAATCCAGACCATCAAGCACTATGTCGGATCAAAGTGGAATTGAAGTGCTGAGCTCTCCAGACGAAACTTCATCTCCAAAAAAGACAGGGGTAGGGGTGTCTTTCCTGTCCGAACTAGACAGTCAATACCACGAACTTTCGCGCAAATATGATGCGCTTCTCGAAAAATGTGAAGGAGATGGAAATCTGGACAGTTCTTTGCGAGTGCAAACTGTACAACGAGCGGTTCAGGCCCCACCGGAAAACGAAATTGAAGCCCAAAAAGGATCAGAATTTGAGATTAGGCCGCGGAGATGTCGCTCTAACAGCGATACAACGTCGATGGCAACGCCTTATAAGACCGGAGACTATAAAAAGGTGTTTGCTGCGATCTACGAGAAACTATCGGAAACGAAAAACTTTACGCCTTTTGGACAGGCTTCGTAATTTCATTGTACTGTATATTTATTTGCTCATTTTTAGATAAGTCTTTTCATTTAAATTTGTTTTGTGATTGATAGTTCAGATAAAAATAACCCGATGAATTCAAATAGAACTTAATTTCATATAAAATTACTAAAAATCCATTAAGTATTAAGTACCTGTTAGACTAATTTCCGTTGGTTACTGAAAGAAGTGGGATCATCGAAAAAGGGAAACAAGATTGGGGGTATACATAATTTCGTTTTTTTAGAACTTTGTATTTTTCGAGTGACTTCTAAATGTTTCCTTATTCTGAACTTTTAAACTACGGCTCCGATTGATATACCTCCCCCTCGGCCTTCTGTGCGGTATCTGGTAACCATCGTTATATTAAAGGTTTGTTCACCACGACAGTTATTGAGTTATATGGCCACCAGACTCGCAAGATGCGTAAAACTGGGCAAGTTGTCATAACTAGTTAAGTATATTACTTGACAAACATGAGCATAGATGCTGTAACAGATCGCTTTGTCCATACTTTGATTTGTTGCATTGTGCATTCTTGCATACCCAGAACGCAATGCACCATGGATGTAGCGAAGCTTTGAGCAGCGTTGTAGGTGTCTACTATGATACAGCGACATTCTATCTCCACATTGCTTCCAGGGCTTATAAACGAATGTCGCTGTTTCATTTAGGCAGTTGTTACATCCATGATGCGTTGCGGTCTGGGTATGTAACAATGCACACACATCGCTTCTCGTCACTACGTCCACACCACATCGAAGCTTAGGAACTAGGCCGGTGCGAACGTCGACGAAGACAGCTGCTGAAATTTGTAATTTTCCGTTTTCCCTTTTCTTGTTTGTTTGTTTGTTTGTGAAATGATTCGATTTTTTTTATTTTGCACGACGGTGTGTAAATGTGAAAATCTAGAAACAGCACAGAGATTGAAAAGATTTGTACCCTGGGTACTAGAGGTCGTCTCGCTTCTTCAATGGCGTCTTTTAACAGCGAGCGCGAAGTGCGAGTCCAACGACAGCCGAAGGCTGG
>JAOBRG010341470.1:0-14450 GCA_027574985.1 Umimayanthus nakama | reverse complement strand
CCTTATATAATACTATTCTGACAAAAAAGCGTTTAGCGAGATCGAATAGCAGTTTGTGTCGTGTAAACAGGGCTTAACTATTTGCGAACGAGTGAATTCCGGAATTGTTGGTGGAGTGTCAGCCGACAGACGGCCGACAGGGTATATTGAGTACATTGCGGTGCGGATTCTTCACCTTTACCGTTTTATAGCCTATGAAACATCGGGGGAATTCTTGCTTTGTAAGGGTAGATTACCTTTGGTATTATATGGTTTTTTGTTTATGGTTGACTTTTATGTCTGGAGACTGTTTCTAGAAAAAAGTACATGTCATTGTGATGGTTGTCTAGGATAATATACGGCAGAATTCAATTTTTACATGTAACAAGAACTGAACATACTCAAGAAGGAGTCAAAACTTTTCTTGGAGATTTGTGGATATTTTCTGGAATCGCACTATAACTTGTGTCATTTTCTCTGTTTACAGCAAAAGCATTCCTGGCCCAGTCTCCACAGTTGTACAAGCAGATGTGTGTCTGTGCAGATTTTGACAAAGTTTACACCATTGGAGCAGGTGATTTTACAGCAATCTTTGCCCACTAACTAGTGTTCTTACTAACAGTTTTGGTAGAGCAGGTCATTCCCTGATAGTTCCTTGCCCTTTCATTTCCCCCGTTTTTATCGAATGAAAATATGTACTTCATGTCATCAAGTGTAAGCAGCTGTAATGTTGTTTTCTGGGCATATGTCCTAGTCTGGCAAAAACTGCTTTATAGTTTCTTACTTCCCATAAGATGTTAGAACTCAAAAACGCAGATGTTTTAATGCTCACTTCTTTATGACGGAACAAGTTGTATCTTCACTGAGATTATCTGTTTTTTGGAAAGGATATTTAAGATAAGGCACTTGTAGCTGTCAACTGGTGTACAGGGCCGTAGCCAGACACAAAATTAAAGGGGGGGGGGCATTTTCAAGAAACGAAAATTAGCTACAGACGCTTGAGAAGTACAATACACTCGCTAAACTAAGCCGTACCTTTTGTTTACAGTATTTCGTGCCGAGGACAGTAATACACACAGACATTTGACCGAGTTCGTTGGTTTGGATATGGAGATGGCCTTTAAGGAACATTACCATGAGGTATGTTGTATACTGTGTATCTAATTCAAAATAGGTTAACTTGTGAAATTAAGTGCAAAGCCAAGATTGCAAGGCGTGATTGGACCTCAACAGTTTCTTCAGTTGCTGAGTTGGTATTGCTTTAAATGTAATTAGTCAAAATAACTGTTTGGTTCGTATTCAGGTAAGTGAATGGCATGCTGGGTAAAACATTGGGCTCCCACTATCCCTTTCATGCAAGGTGGTTTTACCCGTTTCAGATGCTGACGTTTTTAAACAGCTGTTATTTTTCTTAAGTTATTGGTTGTAAACTTTCTTTTGTTATAACATTGAGGTTAAAACGGACAACTTTTCAAACTTATGGTGTGCAGTCTTCTGACTTGAGCAAATTTCCTGGAGAAATGAAGTTTATGCCCCAATGTCTCTAAATATACATGTATCTTGCGGGCATGTTCTTCGCAATACCGCATTTCTTAGTGTTAAAGTGAGAACACCAAAATTTTGTTAATTTCTCTAGCATTAATTAGTTTTATTGAGAACATTGGAGTGTGCTCAACATGGTTTTCGTATCAAACAATTGACAACCAGTTCCTTAACGAAAGGTCGTGATGATTATCTTAGATTTTTCATGTTCACTTGTTTTATGGTTTTCTTGCTAAAGTTGATTAATTTCAAGGTCGAACAGCAACGACAACAACATCTTTATTTACTCCTTAATATAGGATAAAAATTACATGTATTATATATATTTTGTGTGTTAATGAAGATAAGGAGCAACTGACACCTGAAACCAAAATGGCTAACAGATTTAGGTGCCAGCTTGCAAGATAACGGTCGAGAGGACACGCAAATGCTTATATTCTGCACACGCACACACACGTACACAAAAACACACACGTAGCCCAGTGTATGAACTAAAAGTCAGAAACTAAAGAAAAATCAGCATTAATATTTGTCTTAGTGTGTCAGTCTAAGCTTCTTTTTGAAGCTAGAGAGGGAAGAATTTTTAATGTCGGTATCAATAGAACAGACATGGAAACTGCTATCATTCTCAAGAGAACTGCTGCGGATAATAAAAAAGCTAAGTTAAATCCTTTCTCGAGCCAAGAGGCCCATTAGGCCGGTGCTTACCTCCGGTTTCCTTAGTGTTTTAGTGGATAAGAGTCTGTAACTCCCCCTGGACAGGACACTAATCCATCGCTGGTTAGCCCCCAGCAGAAGCTGGTACTCATTTGTACAGCTGAGTCGACTGGAGCGAGTCGAGTAAAGTGCCTTGCTCAAGGACACAACGCAGGGATTAGGCCGGGGCTCGCATTTATGGCCTTCCGGTTACGAGTCAAACACGCTAACCAATCAACCACTGGCTGTCGATAATAAACTAATATTTATTATTGTTTTCCTAACAGGCGATGCATTGCATTGGTGACATGTTTGTTCACCTGTTTAAAGGCTTACGAGACAGGTATCTCAGTAGAGTTTTTGATAAAAAGTCGAATAGCGTCGAATGATATGTTGGTACAATGTAAATTCTCATTACTGTTATCCGTACTTTTCCTATGATCAGATTAAGTTAGTTTTGTACAAGTTGTATTGTGTTTATTGTGAGGAGAAAGTTGATGTTGATAAACTGGGCGAGGATAGAAGGGTCACGGGGACAAAGGGTAAGAACAATTGCGCACTTAAATCTTGGATCACATGGTTCAAAACCTTGATTCATGAAATTGGAGCTGATATATCAATATAATATGAAGAAGTTGTGGGGAATTTTTGACAAAAGGAGTAAGTTTTCCCTTAACGCAAGTTACAAACTGGCAATCAAGGGGGAATCAATTTAGGTGATTGGTTGACTGTCCCCCACCCCCTCCCCTCCGTTTTCAATTTGGAAACATTTATAGTAAAAACTCTAAAAGACGTCTTTTGGAGCAATGGTACATTTTTACCATCCCTATTCCAGAACTGTGGGTCAGTACTAGTTAAACAGGGTACACTATTCAGTTGTATAAAAACTGCTTTAAACTGGTGCCCTTCCTTTTCGAAATTTTTTGATCTGGCAGTGGCCAACGTTGCCTTAAACCATCGGTTGTGTTTCTTTATTGTTGTAATTTAAAACTCACTTGAGTGATGTACATGTACAATGCACTTACAAGGCTGTTTTGTATTTGTACTTATTAGTTATGGTGACGAGATTAGCAAGGTGCAGAAACAGTATCCCTGTGAACCATTCAAGTTTCTCGAGCCAAGGTACTGGATTTCTGCCTACCAACAGTGGTTGTGTTTTACAATACTGAATGCCATTGCATCACTGTACAGATTTACTAACCTCCTACGCGGGTAACTCGCAGGGTAGTTTTTGGCTTTTTACAGGTTACAAATTTCTTGCCTTTTCACTGGGTGGTGACAGATGAGGTGCAGTTGAGCAGTAGCACGACTAGCCGTGAGAGAGGAAAATAAACCTTCGTTTAGAGGAGCGAAAAAGAGAGAGAATTAAAAAATGTTGTTGAAAAGGCTTGGAGCCTAGCGAATCTTTTTTCTTGTTTGGTTAGGGGTGAAGGTCCTTATGAAAATCTCTCGTGAACGAAAAAATCCCATACAAGAACAATGTTTCAGTTTGTTTTTTTCTTGTTTCATATCATTTTGTTCTTCAGCAGTTTTAAAGTTTTATTTAACCGGAGAAAATTCAATTTGTTTAATCTTGGTTATGTTGTCTAGCTCTAGGGCATCGAGAAGTCGATGTCTATATTTTTTCACAAACGTTTGTTATTCTTTTTATTACTTTTATTCTTATTGTTAAACTTTGTACTTGTATTGTTATTTCAGCCTGGTGTTACAGTACCACGATGCAGTAGACATGCTGTTAGAGAACGGAGTGGAGATGAGCTATGAAGACGATCTCAGGTAACGGACTTGAACTTGGATTAGTTCTGTACTGGTTTGAGAACTCCGGAAAGCATTGCAGTTCAGCACTACATGTTGATCATTCAAAACGTTTCCAAAAAATGGAAAATTATTTTAGTTGTATGATTTAATTAAGGAGACTTTCGTAGAATTCTTCTTGGTCTTCCTGCAGGGAAAAGACACACAAAAAATTTGTTTTTCTTCCACATTTTTGCACTGTATCTTCACTGAGAGAACGTCATTTAGACCCTCTAATTTTTTGAACTTAAAAATCTCTCATACTTGGGAAAACTTAGGAATTTAATAAATAAGTAATATCTTGTTGTTGTTGCCTGTAAAACTGGCTGAAAGCGACGTTAAATGGGGGTTTAGTTATAGTTAAAGGATAAATTACCAAAAAAATGTCATAGAATTATCATTGTGAAATGTCTGTATGAATCCCGTGTGCGTTCTATGACCCGTGGAAATCCAAATTTAATGTTCCGTCAAGAAAGTCTTTGTCTAAATAAATAGAACGTCCAAGCAGCTTAGTTTTCAAACAAGCCAACAGCAAGATGTTTTTTCGTAGGCATTGAGGGATTGCTTTAGTATACAATAAGATATTTTTAAGTATAAATCAAAAGGAACCAAAGCGTTCCTTATTTAGCACTTTGTACAATCGTGAAACCTGTAAATCTATGCAAACTTTGTTATTTTCATTTTTGTCGACTATAAGTTTACTAGTACTATGTAACATGGATAAGTAGATGGCAAACCGGTATTGTTCTACGAGTATGCGAGAGGAGTATTGATATGAATAAACTGTACTGTTACAAAATGAAAGTGTTTTCAAAGCAGCCGTTTTGTATAGAACAATAGTAGCATAACCTGGGGTGATGCGACATTACCATGTGGTTTGTCTGTTCACCAATCAGCACTCCATCTGAGAAGCTTCTCGGTCGGCTGGTGAAGGCCAAGTACGACACCGATTTCTTCATTCTGGACAAGTATCCCCTGGCTGTGCGTCCGTTCTACACCATGCCTGACCCCCATAACCCGGTACGTTCCGGTTGTGTCTTGTCACGTTAGCTGCGTTGTGGTGCGTTTCTGGTTGTTATTTCACGTTGTGCTGCAGTGCACTGCATATTCGGTTACGTGCGTTTCCGGATGTGTTGTGTCACGTTATGCTGTGTCACGTTAGCTGCGTTGCGATACATTTCCGGTTCTGCTGTATCGCGTTAGCTACGTTGTGTTCCGTTTCCTGCTTTGATGTTGAATCACGGTTGCGTTTCCGTTTTTTAGTGTCCGTTATGCTACGTTGTGTTGCATTTCTGGTTTTATCACGTTATGCTGTGTTACTGGCTGCACTTTGTGTATTCTAATTTATTGTGTCACATTATGCTGCGTTACGTTGCCTATCCGTGTTTTATGTCACGTTACACTGTGTTGTGTTGCATTTCCAATTGTGTTTTGTCACGCTATGCTGTGTTACTCTGTGTATCCGGATTTACTGTGTCAAGTTATGCTGCGCTGCAATGCTAGAATTATTTACATCAACTACTGATTTTTCTTCTCAGAGACTCAGCAATTCGTACGACATGTTCATGCGTGGTGAAGAGGTGCTGTCGGGAGCACAGCGAATCCACGACCCCGACTTCATAACCGAGCGCGCGGTGCATCACGGGATTGGTAAGCCTGAGCAAAATGTGGTTAGAATAAGGAAAAAGATTTCAGTTTGATTGAACTATATTCTAATGCAGAGCACACGGACATATTTAGATATAGTGTGCGCTAAACATAACGAAAATTATGACGAGAATGGTTGACAATTATTCTCTGAAATCCAATTGTAGTGGCTCAATATTTACCGGTATGCAAAGCATGGAAGCGAATATTCGAAAAGCCATTTTTCACCAAGATTGAAGAGAATAATTTTGTTAACATATACATACTAGCTGACTACACAACACAGTCAAGCAGAGTGAACATACCTGCAAGATTTCGTCCTCTGTCAAAACGGGAGTTTCCACCGGCCACTGCTAGCCACTGTTCATTAGCCAGAGACAGCAAAATACCAACGTCACCTAGTTGATGCTAATTACTTTTACTTCCGTTGTTATTGATATTATTATTAATATCATACATGAAAAAATTACTCGATTCTGATTGGCTGAGCAGTGCAGTTGAAGAGTATTTTGCTTATTTATTTATACGCTTTTTCCTTGATGGGAGAGGGACACTGGTACAGGTTTCCCCAATTATAGCAGGCCCTTTGTAGAGGAGGTGACAGTCCACAACACCGGCATTAGCCTATTCTTATGGACAAGTGTGTGGGTTCTTTTAAGTACCCCGATTGAACGTCGAGAGACTAGACCAACGGCTTAACGTCCCTGTCCACGGACGGTGTCGCGAAAGAAGGTCGCCCAAAGTTCAACCCTCGACCAGGCAGGGGATTGAACCCGGTACCATCTGGTTGGTAGTCGGAGATCTTACCAACTGCGCCAACCTCGCACACACAACACCAGCGCCCGGTAACACCGGGGCCCGGCTGTACGAAGAGTGGATAACTCATCCAGCGGATAAATCCTTATCCAGTGAATAAAATTGGCGCATTGTCCAATCAAAATTGACACGCAGAGTTCATTTCTTTGATCTTTCGAACAACTTTGCTCTTCCTTTTTTTCCATCCATTGCCAATGATTGTTCCCGCAGCTTGATCACTCGATTTAGCGTGTCGCCACCAAATCTGAGTAAAATACCTCATCTCTTTCGTCTACCAGGTCTGGCCTTTGGCTTTTACGAATTACTGCTACACTACTTAAATAATCCAGTTTCTTTCTACTTACTTCTCTTTGAGTTGTGGCGTAAGTGTTTTCGTGACTGACACTCGTTACAGCTTGGACTGTCTCATGCACGAGTGAAGGTTGTCGTACTTGGAACCGGGCTGATGAGAAAAGCTTTCTACAATTATTTCACTTTGGTTGTCTTCTGTGTTCGAAAGTTCAACAGAAACTCCATCCGTGCTACAGTGAAAACTGCTTTTTTGTTCTTTTTGTCTCTACCTTTGCTAACTCTAGAGTAGAGAAGCCACTGATAAAGTTGGAAAAAGTAGATGAATGACTGTCGGATAAATTCTACGAATTTCCAAAAATTTAACAGAGGAGATACGAACCCTTACTTCCGGTTAATGATCGACCATTAAATTTTTTCATGTGTTACATATTAACAAGTAAACATACGACTTTTTTTCGTTCAATTTGAAATTAACTTGCAGTCGTGATTTTTTCAAAAAGTTAAATTTTGATACTTTTTGAAAAACTCACTTGTGCAAATTAATTCCAAATTGCACTCAAAGTCATATGATTACCTCTACTTGTTATTACTATTATTATTATTATTATTTACCAGTGTTATTGATAATGATGATTTGATGGGTAAAAGCATTCTACTGATTTGAATCTAATTCCGTTTCAGATCCAGAGTCCATCAAATCATACATTGACTCTTTCCGTTACGGAGCCCCGCCCCACGCAGGGGGAGGAATTGGTAAGTGGCACATTTCTTGCCCCGACTCTTCATGATATACACCTGTTTTTTGAGAGATGGAGAGAGAGAGAAAGAAAGCCTTATTAAAAGAGAGGGTTCGGCCTCAGTACAAAAAAGCCGCCCTTTTAAGAGAAAGCGTAAACAGTTATAAAGATAGCCTGTCTTATCGTTTCGCTTTGTGTAGAGACTTGTAAAAGCCACCTACGTAAACGGACACAACATTGTTGGGTTCAACATGTTGCATCCGTTTACATACAACCACAATCATGTTAGCACTTGTTGCGTATGGTTGATACCGTTCAATCTTTTGGCGTAAAAAGACCTAATATTTCAATTGTTCTGTGACCGGCGAAGTTTCGCACGTTGCATGGATTCACAACAATGTTAGCCTCGTTAAAACGTCTGCGCATGCTCACTGCAAGGATTATTGCAGCAGAATGCATAGCTTCTTTAGAGGACCGGCAACAATGTTGGCAGTTGTTGAGTTCGTTTTCACGCACCACACAACTGGTATCAACAACTCCCAACGTTGTTGAGCTAACAATGATATGACTTGTTGCGTCCGTTTGCATTGGTCTTAAGAGAATACTGAACCCTGAGCAACTTTACAACACGTTTAAATCCCCTAAAAAGTAGCTCCAGGTTTTTTAAGATCCAACAAAGTCCATTCGTGGTCGAGATAGAAAACTCCTCATCTAAACAGCTTAGTGTGTACGAAAGAAGTTGATTAGGAAATTTTTCCAGATTCCATGCTCGTGTTTTTGTTCTGTGTCTCTTGTTTTATAGCCTTGACCCAGCACGGTTTGTTCAACGTAAACTAAAGCAGCTTATTAAACCACTGTTGTATTTTGTAAAGCTTCGCAACCAGTTCAATCTTTAACTGTGGTACAAATGCATGTTTGACGAGAGGGTACCCTTCCTTGCCTCGGGAAGAAGATCGAGGGGTTACCCTTCCTTGCCCCGGGAAGAGGATTGAGTTGGTACCCTTCTTTGCCTCGGGAAGAGGATCAAGGGGGTACCGTTCCTTGCCCCGGCGATAGGATCCAGGGGGTACCTCTCCTTGCCCTGGGACTGGGAGGGTACTAAGCATCTGACGTGTTCTTTGTTCGTCCCGCAGGTTTGGCCCGCGTTGTGATGTTGTACCTCAATCTGCACAACATTAGGAAGAGTTGCATGTTCCCTCGTGACCCCAAGCGTATCACACCTTGAATTACTGCTTAAAACGCGACCTCGTTTCCATGGTCCTTTCACTTTTCAGTCTCCAGAAGCCGGGAAGTGGTAAGAGCCCTGGGAACGAGGTTGTACATTCTGACGGAACAACACAAAGCTGGATGGAACACTTCACAGTACAAAGCCACAGAAACCAGACACGTTACAGGGATGTGCGGTCAGGTAGTTTCCTTATCTTGACAGAGCACAGCACCGGCGCGACAGAACTAGCTAATAATGATATTTTTTTTCGGATATTTAGAATATTTGGAAATATCTAGGAAATTTGGAGATTTTTTGGTTCTTTTGCCAACTCCTGTTAACAGTTAACCGAGTAACTCCCTTTTCTGTCTTTTCTTTTTATTAGCCTCTTAGCCGAGGCTGAACAACATGGACGTTTTTCATATTCTTAGTCATGTAACCATAGCAGCACAGCACTTGTGAAGTCTAAAAAAGGCTCTCAGCTTGTTGTTATTCCAAAAGTACACATTTGCAAATCAGTTGCTGTTATTTCAAATACTTTGTTAATTTTATACGTTGCATTTATTTGCAAGGGTTCAGACACAATTTTTACGGGTTCAGAATTTTCGAGATACCGTATTTCGAAATTTTTTGAAAGTATTTGGAGATATTTAGATAACTTCTGCAGGTATTTATAGCTTTTTCCAAGAACTGCTCAAAAATATTAAGGCCCAATTTTGGGATATAATAATCTGACCCTACCTTATAATACTCCGCGAAGTGTTTCTCCGTTTTGCCAAAAAGGCTGGCGTATAACTACAAGCTTTTCTACTGCAAGTGTGTTTTACCACAGGGACGATAGAAAGCAATAAGTTCAATTTTTAGAATGTCCGAATGGCCCACTGGCCTTGTTCTGTGAAGTGTTCAGAACTCTTGCTGCACAATGATTTTAGGAAATATGCACACAGCAGACACCGAAAGCAATGTAATTGTTTCCAGCTCCGCCAGAACATGGAAAGAATATTAATGTATTCATTCTGTAAAGCAGATCAAATAAATAAATGTTTCACAGTTACTTGTGTTATTGTGGTTAATGATAGCAGGGTTCATGAATATTTTAGATATGATCGGTTCTGGAGGCCGTGGGTTTAAAACCCACCGGGTCAGAGATTGTTTCTCTTTCTCCGTGTGGGCCAATTTCCTTTCTAGGGGTAAAGGTGTTCACCCACAAGATATTTCCTTGGATATTTGTTAGAGCACTTAGTTGCCACATTTAAACCATAGGCTCCAAGAAATAAAGTGTTGACTTAACCTTACTTGACGTTTTGGTTTTGCTTTTATTGCGATTCGTTCTTTAGGCCAAATTTTACTCCCTTGTATTCATAATTGGTGAAAGGCTGACAGCTCTCACACCAATGGCGCCTTTTTAAGATCAGTCGACTAACCTTAACTCGCTCCAAATCTGGAATCGTTAACTTTATAAATTCAGTTTTACCCTACAACGAATTGCAGATAATATACCTTTCACTTACCACCTTTTCAGATGTCACAGGATGCTTCATCTTCTTTTTTCAAAGCACTGATTTTTAGGAATTGCGAAACCTGCCGCTAAATGTTACTGCTCCTGGAGGAAACTTGACAAAATACCTTATTCACCGTACCTCCACCGTGACAAAATCAAAACAGGTGTCCGCTATCACTCAGTAAGGCTCTACTCTGAGAACGAAGTATTTCATTGGTCATTGAACAATAACAGTAACAATAACTGGCACTTTTGAACAATATGCAATTGTATGTTTGTTTACGGATGGCCAGTTTTAGTGTTAAGGTTTGGGTTATTTGTATTATGTTTTTATCCAATGGGATCTTTCGTTCTCAGAGTAGAGGGCGACTCCTATCACTCCCTCTCCCTACACGCGGTTCGTTTTGCGCCAAATACATTCCAAAATCAAATCAAACAACGCGAAAGTGAAAGATGTAACAATTTTTTAAATCACGTGCAGTGAAAACTGTGCTCCTAATTGGCTTCTTACCACAATGCTGCCGATGGCGGTTTTAAAACTTGTTACAATTTGTTAGCACGTGGTCTTAAAACCTGTGACAATTTTCATCACAGTGATGAATCAAATCCAAGAGTGCCCATCCCCCCGGACACGAATTAAGTCCCGGATGCGCGGGAATTTGACATTTGTTTAGATCCCGGTACCCAAGGCATTTGACACCAGGAAAAAAACGTCGCAGCACCTTTTGTATCCCAATATTATGCATCAATATCAATCGAGTGAGTTCAATAAAGTGTAAAATACAAGAACAAAAGTTAAAAATACTTGACACCATGAATTAAAGTATTTTATAGTGTATTAAAATACCAGTAGCGAGGGACTACACCGCGACTCGCAACTCGAGCGAGCACTTCTGATTTTTTCAGAGCATCCTATTGAAATCTTTCAATGTTTTCCAAACATTATAAATTATATTCTAAGAAAGAATACCACACTTGTAAATACAAGATAAACCAAGATAAACTGAAAATTGTAAAAAGTCATTAAAGTGATTGCAATTTACTTCTCTTGGATTTGATTTTACTATCAAGTTTATGTTCTTCATCTTGCATTTCCATTGCTCTTTTTCTCACAACATTTGACTCCAATGAGTTGATCTGCTGAGACTGTCAAATCAGCCATTGCACTTTCACAACCACGCCACCAAAACAATTGTTTTGAAGCAAAATGGACCAAAATGACTAAAGTTCCGAGAAAAAATTCCTGAAATCGAGTCTGCATAAAATAGAAAAAGTACAATCATAGTCAGATGCTCCTGCAGGTTTTGGTATGTTTATAAAACCGTTTAAAAGTTTTCCACAAAACTCAAGGAGTTTTCCAGGAGTGCATGGAAATAATCTGCTTTTCCAGTCCTGAGTTTTTCAGGTCCCTGGAAGAAAATTTCAAAATTCCAGGAGTTTTCTAGGAATTCCAGGAGTAGCGGGAACCATGACAGATGTAACTCAAAACTAGTTGTAGAGATGCAACAATAAGTTGCCTGAGAAACTTTTCAGGTGGCTGCAGTACCATGAAATCCCACTTTAAAGCCCTAGGCTAAAATATCTTCATATGGGATTTTGGGTGGGCTTGTAAAAGGAGTGGAGGGTCGCTTATATTCGGGTGGGCTTATACGTGGAATAAACAAATGTTTTGGAACGAGATGAAAGCGTATCAGAGAAACGAATTTTAAAGCTAACATACCGATGCGTTTTGATGTTTAAAAGAAAATGCAAAGAGAAAGCACTAGCCTTACACAGTAGATGGGCTTATAAACTTGGGGGGCTTATTTCTGGGTGGGCTAATATCAGGAATAATATATTCGTTGGTAAATGGATGGGCTTATATCCGGGGGGGGCTTTAAAGTGGGATTTTGCGTTACTGCTTTAACATTTTAACAGCTGGTGAGAGTCAGTCACAACTGCCAGATTGGTTTTCCCAACAAGATACGAAGATGCAACAAAGCGTCTAGTTACACTTTGAATTTTTTCATACTTTTGGTTTGATTCTCCGTTGCGCCGGTGAAACACACTGACAACAGAGAAATGTACGGAAAAATTCAAATTAGGACTAGACGCTTTCGTATGCGGCTGCATGCCTCAAATTTTGGCATTAAATTCCTCTCTCAAAATATGTAAGGTTCCAATGCACAACTTTTTTTTAAAACTAGAGTGTTATTATAGATATTTGACGCGGAATTTCTATACAAACTCTCTTGTTTTGAGCCACTTTGCCTACCCGCCAAGATGGCGGCCAAAACAGTGATAAGGTCTATTACATTTAAGAGGCAGCTTTGACGTTCGCAGACAGTATTTCTGGGCCAGGTTGTTTTGAAAGTGAGTTGCTCCAAACCAACGGCAAAATATTGACCAACGATTGTGTTTACTTTCTTTAACATTGATTTGGGCTGTCATTTCTGGTTTACGCAACTGGGGTTCCTTGGAGCGTACTTCGTTTATTAGGCGTGTTTTTCGCCTAACCATTGGTTAACCCAACAACCAACCGGTCAAAGTTATATAAAGACTTAGATAGTATTAAAGAATTGCTAAAATACACTTCAGGAAACACTTGTCAGTTTATTTGGCGACTTGCTTGCTCTTTGAGCATTACACAAACTAATACAAAGCCGTTGCAAGGATAGAAAACGTGCATGGAAATGCTTCCAATATTCGTATACACGGCAGTGTTCCTTCTGCAATCAACAGACAGTAAGACACTGGCATGTCTAGCAGCAGTGAAGGCCAATCCCAGGGAGTTACAGTATAGCTACTATGAAGGGATGGAGGCCAAATAATCTTTTACTTCTGATGGTGTAAGTCTTTTAAATCCGTGTTCGTTGCATACACCCAATTCGATGTTGTCCTCCGTCATCTGACCTTCAAAACTTTCCTGCAAGTAAAATTAAAAAATGATTCGAGTAAAAAAACGACAAAACACAGGTGTATAACAGCAGTCAGACACTGAAGGCAGGTGAGATTTTTTCAAACAGACGCTTTCAAGGACTTTGGATTTGAAAATATGTAGGGTTCGTGTTTGGTAATTTATACCTTCAATATCACGCAGAAACAAATTTTCAAAACATTACCAACATCAGCAGATGAAAAGCTAACAGAGTTGTATCTAGCCCATATTTTCAGTCACTGAAAAAATAGACAAAAACAAACGAAAACCAGTGCAATTCAGGTTTGATGGACATTATTAAGTAGAGGAACTCTAAAAATACAATGATGGGAATGGGGAAGAAGAGAAAGTGTGTTCTGCTTAACCCTAAAAAATTCTCGATTTTTTGTTTAGAAAAACGGGAATGTACGAGTTCCAATGCCCCTTCCCTTCGCCTTTTCAGTTTCAACATATTTTGTTCAGGGTATGTTTCAAAACAGCTTCTGTTTACCTTACAAGTATCAAAATGGTGTCAAAAGATACCTAAAAATGCTAAACTACAAGAAATGACATCCTAAAACATCCAATTTTGCTGAAAATATTACTACTCAACTTTCTGAATCCCAACCTTTTTGGGTGAGCCATGGGGTAAGGGTTAGGGGGCGGGACTACCCTCAAATGACCATACTGATGTCAGCCACTATCCAGGTCAGGGTTTTCAGACTAACAGCTGCTTGTTCCATTAATTTTATGTGTGCTTTGAATTTATTACATTTAACTGGGTATTACATGCATAAATCTATGTCAAGTCCAAAATTGGGTGTCAGTTTCTGAAGTTTGATCTCAATTAGGGTACAGAAAATTAGAGTTTAAGGACAGAAACAGGGGTTGGGTTTCAAGGCTTGGCCAGCATACTTCCCCCAGATCTGCAAGTTCCCCCTGGGGAGCACTGCTACTCACCTTAAGAGTGAGGATGGCTGTGTGAGTACCCCCCCAGATCTGTGAGTTCCCCCTGGAGAGCACTGCTACTCACCTTAAGAGTGAGGATGGCTGTGTGAGTACCCCTCCCCCCCAGATCTGTGAGTTTCCCCTGGGGAGCACTGCTACTCACCTTAAGAGTGAGGATGGCTGTGTGAGTACCCCTCCCTCCCCCCCAGATCTGCGAGTTTCCACTGGGGAGCACTGCTACTCACCTTAAGAGTGAGGATGGCTGTGTGAGTACCCCTCTCTCCCCCCCTGATCTGTGAGTTCCCTTGGGAAGCACTGCTACTCACCTTAAGAGTGAGGATGGCTGTGTGAGTACCCCTCCCTCCCCCCCAGATCTGTGAGTTCCCTTGGGAAGCA
>JAOBRG010341469.1:2311-29365 GCA_027574985.1 Umimayanthus nakama | reverse complement strand
GGAGTAGTCAAAGATCTCACGTGGCCTCGTGGGTGACAAACTCCAGCTGCTTAAAAGATACCATGGAAATGAAGGGACAACCAATCGCATGCGATGCACGTGAGGGCCAGTGACGTCAAGAAGCCATGGCAACGATTGAGCCAATTACAAGCAATGGGACGGACGGACGGACGGACGGACATCGAGACAGACAACCGGAAGTCGACAACTTTCAAAGAAACGCACATATATATACAAAACAAAAATAGTTTCGCTGCCTTCGCTACGCTCCGGCAGCAACTACCTACAGTACCCACCTTCATTCTTGAATTCAGGTTAAAACCACTTGAAGGCACAACCAAAAGCGAGCAGATGCAGAATAACTGCGTACAACACGAACGAGGCTCTGGTGAAACCTCTAGCTTTGGAACGAAACAACCTGGAAACAAAGCAAACCAACAAACACACATCAGTTAGCACTGAGCGGGGAGTTTGAGGAAGTTAGTGCAACAACAGAGACACTATCGTCGAATACAAGGCAGTGGCAGCTCCACGGTACTTTTGCTGGCTCCAACGCTGTCCTTGATAGGCAACATTTAAATTTATTCATGCTTTTTTGGGTCAGTTATTTAATTTGATAGCTATGAAATTCTTAAAGTTATTTTACGCAAACAGTAGTTTATATATACCAGTCGTCGTATTGAATGGGCCAGCCTGTTTGGATAATAATTTTACTGACACCATAGGAGTGGAGCCCGACGCTAAAACCGTTCCACGCCCCTTTTCAGGATGGTAGCACAAGAGGAATTAAAATATTGCTTTGGCAATTTTTATCTTCTTTTGTATATTTTTTTTATTTTCCATTTTTTATTTGTTTTTGTTTGTGATTGTCAGTGTTTAAAGATTTAGCACCGGAAGACTAGTTTTGAAAAAAAAACCCTGTTTTTCTGCGTTGGCGAGTAAGCTGAATACGGGTTGGATCAACAAAGGTTGACATGGTATGTTTTTCGCCTGTGGGATATGGTGTGTAGCTGACGTTTCGAACGTTAGCCCTTCATCGGAACAGACGAACTAATTATAAAGATTAAGCACTCACTGTATTCTTACTACAGACTGTGTTACTCCTGCTTTTCTTCTTCAAAATTGATCTGATATCGCAACCTGTCTAGACTAGCTTCTTGTTGTTAATTAAAGGTGGCAAGCATTCTTTTTATGTATAGTTTTAAGTTTACCTGTATTGATATAGTTTTTGAGTATTAAATAGGACTGCTGTTCTTGTTGCTTGTTTTCGCTTTGTGAATGTTGCTCTACCAACTACGACTCCGACAATACTGAAGCTTTAATTGAGATCAAAGTGTTTTTCAACCTAGTATCCTCTTAAGAATATTGTCAAACCAACTTACCCTCTTCTCCATAGTCGACCCAAAGAAGAAGCGGATGTTTTTACTTGGCGACCTGAAAAGAGACATTGTGAAGATATCTCATCAACTGACTTGACATAACACGGACTACACAGGAGCCTGAGAATCGGAGAAAGAGTCCTTTGCACGAATGTAACAACGTGTGGTACGAATAAAAGATACCTATATTTCAACAATGTAGCAGATCTGTGCTAAAAAAAATTGGAATATCTTACTTATTGATGCCGGTGAATACTGGTACATAGCTGCCCGCTCCTTAGAGGGACTGGTTCCAAGGTCTCCCATGTTGATGGAGTACTGCAACAGCAAAACACAGAAAATGATAAACGCTTCCCGGTATTAGACATTAACAGTCCTCACTAGCTCCATTTTCCAACCCAACATGCCAATACCATTTACTTTGTTAAGCAATAAAACCAACTCACGTCTTCTTTCGGGCGGTTCAGCAATTCTTCAAGCTCCTCTGCCCGCGCTTTCTCCGAGTAGAAGCATTCCTGAAGGAAACAAGACAAACCATACTTGTTAAAAAGATTAATTCCTGAGGTCCTTCACAGACAAAGAAAGCAGTTATTGCAAACTATTAGTTGTCGTTAACAAAATGCAGTCGTTTTCCCGTAGTGGTCGATACAGCATTTCCACACATGAAAAATCACATAGTTTGTCGACCACAAATTATGGCACTACTAGTTGTCGATAACAGTTTGTTGTTGATAACTAGTAGTTGTTGACAACTTCTAGTCGTCGATAAAAAAATTCAACCAGAAACTAAAAAACACTGTGTGTTAAGCCATCGACAACAAACTGCCAAGATACTTTCTAATGGTAACTTCCCGTAAGGTGCTTTTCAGGGTTAAACACCCAACTGGTAGGACGACCAACCACAAGGCTATTTGCAACAGTGTGACCGGCGGGCAGAGGCCTCGAACTCGGAACCTCCAGGGTTACGAGTCAGCCCTTTAAACCACTGCAACGATACTTGCAAAAAATCCAATTATCGACAACTAATGAGTTTTCCTTTTCAAAAGGAAAATATAGTTTTGTTATCGATAGCAAACTTGGCTGTTTTTTTTTTCAAATTAAATTTTCCCATCTCAAAGATAGTCTGATTTGCGACATCTTGGGAACGAAGTTGATATGCGTAGTTAGGCAAAAATGCAAAAGATAAATGGAACCTTAATAGTCATTTCTATTACCAATATAAATGGCCGTTTTGATACAGGTCATTCATTGAATTCCAGGAGAGAATAGGTAGTGTGTTTCTGTGGATCTCAAGTGTTTTGGCACAATTCTTAGAGTGTTGTATCACACACAGCATAACGTATTTGGCAAGCTAGAAAACATGTCGACTTTTCTTTCCACAATGTGAGGTCAACCAACAAACCTGAGTCTCTTCTTGCTCCCGGCATTTCTGTTCATAAAGAGCTGTCAATTCCTCAACCCTGTAAAACAAAATAAATAATTCTTCAGTTTTATTCCAAGAGAGCTGGTGATCAAACACGTGGCAGAGGGGGAAGAGGGTGGTTGGTGAGCAGGATGGGACTGAATCAACTCTTGGGGAACACCTCAAAACAACCGCCCAAATTTCTTTTAAATAAGTATCCTGCTCAAGCTTTGTTATAAAGAGAACTTACCCTGAAACTACTAGCACGTTCAGACCAAGAACTTCTCCTTTTGAGAATTTAGACTCGGAGGTAAACTGCAACCCTCAGGTGTTTTCTAAAAGAACTGATTTTTTGTGGTACCCCACCAGCGCAAACACCAAGGACGGCTCTTTTTGCGGGAACTACTTTTGTCCCGAAATCAACATCTCCAAAAATTTTTGAAAGTAGCGTACATAGCATATATCAGTAAGACAATTGACGAATATACAACTTTATATGGAAGAATCATGTGGATGTTATCATTGGGTTATTTCTATTCCTACACCAGAGCAAATGAAACTTGAAGGAGCAAGAAGTAAATCAAATGACTGCTCGTCTTTACACATTGGGAACACTAACCTTCTGGATAATTCTGATAATTGGGACACAGTCGGGGCACGATCGATATCCACTACAACGTCAGGTACAATCATGGGCTCTTCCTGAGGACAATGGAAAAGCATAATATTATGAAATAATGCAAGTTTCAGCGTAAAGAGTGCTGTTACTCATACCTATAGCGATAACAAATAAAATGCATACCGAATTTGTTTTTTGCTGCTATAGAAAACAGTTTAGCTGGCATTTTTTATTATTTATGAGAAGAAAGAAAACAGCTCCTTCCGTAAACTTGTATACTTAGATACTGAACTACGTAATACAGAGAATGTCTGAACCGAGGTGAGTCAATGTTTGTGGTTGGTTGATCGTAAATAAACAAATTAATGAGCATATAACTAACTAACTAAATAGTAAATTAATAAATGAATACGAACTGTCTAGCTAATCATTCAATAACTCTGAACGTGACTTCCACACAGATTGTGGAAACGTTAGTGACAATCAACCAGTCTTTCTCAGAACTACTAAAACAAGGACGATCAACCAACCACAAACATGATTTATTTACGTATGTACCTTTGCGTATTTTCTTTTCTTTCGACTGAACGTGTTAATTTCTTAAAACAAATGATTAGTTTACACTACACTCACCACAGTTACAACTTCAACAGTTTTAATTTGTGTATACTGATTTTCATGAGAAAAATAAATTTACTGATTGTTTTGAGAGCGTCACTGTTAGAACTGTCAAGTGGCAAAGTCTACGGATAGTCTGCTGTAAGTGGGTTTTAGATATAAATTTTTTTATGGCCCGAAAGACAAAATAAACATACTACCGTAAAATATACAAGACCTTGTCAGAAATTGTTGGTCAGTGTTTTCTAACGTATTGAAGATGTTTTCTTTTAAGAGTCTTAGGATAAATAACTGAAATATCTAAGTTCTCGAAAAGGAAAACCCCTTGATTCAAATGTAAAAAAGCCTCTTTCAAAGGCAAGTTTGGAAAGAAAACTATATTTTACAAAATAATTATTCAACAACCTCTGATACCTGATATGCATTTTAAGGACATTTTTCATTGAACTCTTAAAGTTAGATTTTAGCTACACCAAAGCAAAACGTGACGTCATAATAAAAACATTTGAATCACGTAATAAAAGAGTTAGCTTTGACAAATTAACAGCAGACGAAACAGAGTTACTTTGACCACGTTTAAGAGAACGTGTTTGCATGCGTATTTCTTTAGCTTCCTCTGGCTTTTATGAAATGTTTGACATGCGGGCATGCTTAGCAATGTTTAACAGTTACTGGTAAACCCCATAGGGGTTAAGTTAAATTCGCTGCAAATATATATAGATATTAGCTATTGACTTTCAGTTATAGATATTACATTTTCGGTTAATCCCTAGACAACAGCCAATCACTTTGAATGAAAAATATAACAGACGAGAGGCTTAAGATTGAGAGCAAAGAAATGTATTGTTTCTTTAGCATAAGTTTATATGGCAACACATTTTGCAGTATTTTCTTCTAAATACATCGAAGGAAATAAATCTTGACTAAAGCGTTGTTCTTTTTAAATATGCCAGTGAACACTATAGACCACATACACCACCTTGTAGAACACATGTAGGTAAACAAACCATCTCTTTCATTGCTTCTAAAGTCTGGGGCAAAGTTCCCAAGGCCATTTGATCATTCAAGAGTTCAAGTGTTTTTCCAAAGAAACAAAGAACTAATTGTTATCTCAACATCTCAAGTAGTGTTCTAACTCAAAACATACTCTTAATAATTATTTTTAAATAGTTTTCCCTCCCTTCCTTTTCATTATCCACTCAAACATTAAGTCAAAATTCACTACTAAAGGCTAACTCGATAACTTCTGTTTTCTTAGCCTTCAGGCACTACCTCACCAAAACGTTTTCTGTATTTTAGTCAATTTAGCTTATTTATATCCAGAAGAAACTTTATCTGTAAATGTCCTATAAGTTATGAAAATATTCTGATTCTGGTTTGTTTTATTTCTCATTAGCAGTCCCCGCTCCTCCTATCTCAGTCTCCAGTCTGCCTGCCTGCCTGCCTGTCTCTCGTGTCTTCTCAAAACTCCTTGTGCTTAGCCCAACTACCGCAACGTACCTGTGGCTCACTCTGCACAGCGGTCTCATTCACGCTAGTCTCTAGTACCCCCACTCCAGGCTCGGCCATACGCTCAAGGGCCTTCTGAAGCTGTGTTCTGGTGTTTTCTAGATCATATTCTAGAATGTTCTTTTGCTGTTCCAGAACTGTTACTCGTGAATTCATTTCGGAGAACTGCCTCTCGTAAAGCTCAAACTTTTCCACTGCTTGCAAGTGGGTCCCCTCAAGCTCACGGTACTTGGTCTCAAGTTCATCGCGTTCCCTAATTACTGATAACATTTGCGTTCCTTCACCGTCCGATAGCACACGTTCTCCTTTCTTTCTTTCAAGTTGCAGCAAAGCGTCATCCCTTTCTTTTCGTGCCGTCTCCAGATCGTTCCTCCAACCTCTGCCAATGTGCTCAAAATTTGCTTTAAGCTTTACAGTCGCGCTGTCTTTTTCTCTCAGTGCTTTTTCAACATCTTTCTTCTCAAGCTTTGCGTGATCAAGTGTATCAGAAATTGCTTCTCTGTCTGAAATTGCCTTTTCTAAATCTTTTCTTAAAGATCTGCACGTTTTCTGGAACTTTTCAAAAAGATCCTCCTTTTCTTTCCGCGCCCCGTGTAGTTCTCGCAGCAAACGGTTTGTTTCTCCTTTCATTCCATCTAACACATTACCAAAACCTTCCGGTGTGGTGCCTGGGCTCTGAGCTCCTTTCTTATCCACATCTTGTTTTCGAACTCTAGCACTTAAACTTTCTTTCTCTTTGACAATGGTTTCAATTTCTACTCGCAGTTCCTGCAATGACTTTTCTTTGTCAATAGCAAGATTCTTAGCATCTTCGAGCTCTTGGTTCAGAGTTGCATTAATTCGTGAAAAGTCTCTTTTCATCCTGGCTCTAACATTCTCTTTATCTTTTAAAGACTTTTCGAGATCATCTCGCAGTCTTTCACGATCCATGACCACATTTTTCAATTTGTCTTCCAGCTCGTTATTACTCTCCTGTAGATCTTTCAGAAGTTTCTGCTCGTCTGATTGGTTGCTCACACTCTGCAACAGGTGAAGCTCATGGTCCAACTTCTCTGACACAGCTGTTTTAGCCTTTAGCTTGTTCTCAAGAAATACTTTATCAGCAAACACTTTCTGAAGTTGTTCTTTGGTGTCTTCCAGTTCATCCAAAACGTTTTCCCTTTCATTGTCTAAAGCGTTTCCTTCATTTAAGAGTGATTTTATTTGGTTTTCAAGATTAATCTTTTCTTGCAACTGGTTATTTGACAATTCCTGGAGATTCTGTAACTGGGAATCTTTCTCTTTAAGCATCTGTTCATACTCTGACTTCATCGCTGCTGCCAGACCACGATGCTCCTCAACTGCTTGTTTCATTTTGTTTCTAAGATTCTCTACGATCTCATCTTTTTCTGTAACGAACTTTTTCATTTCTTGTCGCATTTCTTGTATACGCTGTTCACTCTCCCTTTTCTCAGATGACAACCTTTCAATTTCATTTCTAAGCCCAGACACGTTTTCTTCGTATTCTTGTTTCTGAATACTGTTGACCGTAGCTGCTTCTTGGTTTTTCTGGTTAAGTTCTTTAACTCGACTTTTGCTTCGGTGGAGTTCTGTCTCGAGCTTTTTGTACAAATCCTCTCGTTCTCTTGCAATTTCTTGGTCGAATTCTGCGTTATCAACAATGCGATCATTCGTTGGTTTCTCCTTAATTGTATCGGTCAGACGATCCCTTTCTTCTACTACCGTATTTAAGTCGGTCTGAACATCGCCAATTTTTTGTTCAAGTTCTGCTCTGTGCTTTATCATTGCCTCTAAATCTCTTCTGAGGTCTGAGATAATCCCTTCCAAGTCAGTATTCCGTTTGGAGAGATCTTCAGAACGAGCCGTTTTTTCTCGTATGATTTTTGAACGCTCTTCATTTTCGCGCTTAATTTCTTCCTTTTCAATGGAAATGTGCCGAAGTTCGGCTTCTAATTGTCCAGCTCGTAACGCAAGTTCCGATCTGACTTCAGAATTTTTGATCTTTTCATCTTCCACTATTTTGAGGTGTTTCTTTGCTTCCATAAACGCCAGTTGAGTTGTCTCGAGTTCTGTTTTGAGATGGTCTACAGTATCATCTTTCTGCGAAATAATCATTTCGTATTCCGACTTCAGAGCTTCATGGACTTTGCTTTTATCATCGGCAAGTCCAATTAATCTCTGCCTAAACCCTTCAACCATTTTCTCCTTGTCATGAACAAGGTTCTCTATGTCAACACGCAGGTTTTTAATTGATTGCTCTTTTTCTAGTCTATCATTGTTTGCCCTTTCTAAATCCCTATTGAGTCTCTCGACATCCGCTTTCAGACTTTTTGCCATTTGTTTGAGACGGGAATTCAACTTTGCTTGTTTTTCAAGCTTTTTCTGAAGACCTTCGTCTTGAATACTTCCTTGAGAAGTGCTGCTCTCACTTTTTTCTTTTTCAACAGGAGACACTTCTACTGCTTCTGCACTACTTAATCCAGCATCGTCCGGTTTAATAGCTTTTACTTGGTCTTCCTTCTCCATACCAAAGCTTTGTGGTTCTTCATGAGAAAGAGCATAGATGTCCTGAACAAATGTTGGGCTGACACTTTCTTCCACTGGTGATTTCTGCGACACATGTTTGATTTCAAGAGGTAAAATTACTGGAACGGGCTTTCCATCAGTTGGAATCTTCCTTTTTAATCTATCGATTTCAATTCTCATTGAGTGAAGAGCCTTGTCTTTTGCATCCTTGTCAGTCATAGCTGACTGTAAATCTTCCCTTAAGCCCTGAAGAATATGTTCAAGCTCATTTCGGCCTTTCAGGCTTTTCTGCAATTCTCGATTCAGCTTTCCATTTTGTGCAAGAAGCTCACTGTTCTCTTTCTCCAAACGATCTCGTGTCTCCTTTAAATGAGAAAAGCTTCCATTACTCTCACGGAGATCTTCCAACTTCTGCTGCAGTTCGTCATTTGTTGATTTTAATTCCTTTACCTCTTCTTGCAGACTCTTGCTGTTAGAATTCTCTTCTTGCATCATGTCCTTAACATCCGTTTCTTCCAGCTCCTTATCTTTTTCAATGAACTGCTTAGTACCGTGTAACTTCTCAGTTACTTGATCAAGTTCCGCCTTCAGTGATATGATCTCTTCGTTTTTATGCTCCAAAGTGGCAGTTATATCAGCAACTTCCTTTTCTTTTTCAGCAATAACTTCTTTGTACCCTTGTCCATCTTCGTTTTGACCCTTTGAAGAAACAAGTGGTCGACTTTGAAGTCCGGTTTTGAGTCTCCGAAGCTGCATCTGAAACTCTGATGCAAGCTGGTCCGCTGTTGATCTTCCCTTTCGAGCATTCTCAACGTCATCTCGTAAACTTGATACAATATGATTAAAATCGCTTCGAAGCTTGTTAATATCTTCCTGTTTCTTAACTGCCTCATTCAGTTGGTTGGTTAACTCAAGGATTGTCCGAGAAGCTGTGTCTTGCCTCGTCCTCAGATCTTTTAGTTCTTCTAGTTGATCTTCAATTTGTGCATCCTTATCGTCTTTGCTTCGTTCTTTTTCTGCTTGAAAAACAGCAATTTCTTGCTCACCAAGTATTACTTGTTGCTGGAGATTGTTAACTTTTATGACGAGTTCCTTGTTTTCGCTCGCCGTTGCTGCTATCTTTGCCTTGATAACTTCCATTTCTTCATCCTTGTTTTTCATCTCCATCTCAAAGTTTGTCAACTCTGAATTCAAAACATTCAGCGCAGTTTCCCTGTCACCAAGAAGCGCCTCGTACTTCATTGCAACTGCCTCGGTGTGCTCCTTGTCATTAATAATTTGCTGCATTCTACCTTTAAGTTCACCAACAATTCGATCTTTTTCTCGAACCACTTCATCGAGTTCAACTCTAATCTCTTGAGAAGCCCTTGCATTATCAAGCTTTTCTTGACGGAGTGTTTCCAATTCTTCTCTTAACTGCTGTGTTTCACCTGCGTGAGCTTCTGTCTTGCCTGCTCTTTTCATTAACTGCCTCAGTTTAGCTTTCAATTTTTCATTAGAAGCTTTGACAGTTTCCAACTCTAAACAGAGTGAAACAACTTCACTTTTATGTTTGTCACTTTCATCTTCTTTGTCCTCCTGTTCAGGGGAAGTTTCCTGCGTTAAACAAACAGCCTGCTCGATCTTTGGTTCTAATACACGTTCCGACACACTAATAAGATTTTTTAACGCCAAGATTTCATCCTCAAGACCTTTATTACGTTTTTCGGCTTCTGCTTGATAAATTGAGGCTTGTTCTATTTCTAAAGCAAGTTTGTTCTCAATTTCAACTTTGTTACTTGCGATGTCTCTGAGTTGTTGATCAAGATAACCTTTTTCAACGGTGGCGTCCTCTTTATCTTGCAGCAAATCTGCAACTTGTGCCTCCAATTCGTGTTGTATATTCTGTGCCTCAGTCGACATAGCCTCGGAATGTTCCAGAAGTGCGTTGTTCTTTTGCAAAAGGATATCTACTTTGTTAGCGGCGTCTTCTCTTTCTTTTGCCACTTTCTCGATCGAGGCCTTCATCAGCGCATGCTTAGCAAGTACCGTCTCGATGTTATCTGAAGCATTATCTTCATGACCATCAATTTCATCAAAATGGAATTTTTCCAGAACAAATTTGTGAAGTTCAAAAACACTCATGCAGAGTTTACCTCGTTCTTCTCTTAAATGGTCATTATCATCAGCCGTATTAGCCAACTTACTCTGAAGGTTTTCTATTTCACTATTCTTCTCGACAAGAATAATTGAAGATTTTTCATTTTCTGCCTGTACAAATTCAAATCGGCTCTGGATATCTGCGAGTTCTTTCTCCCATTCTAAAAAGACTTGGTCTTTTTCTTCGTTCGACTCTCGAAGCTTACGATTCAATTCTTCATTCTCCTTCGCTTCTTCCTGAAAAGCTTTTTCCTTTTCGTTCATTGCAAGTTCTAGTTCAACACACTCGTCCTTCGCAGACTGGAAGTGTGCTTTAAGGCTTTCAATCGATTCCTCTTTACCTCGAACAAGGTCTTCCAATTCTGTTCTCACAGATTCCAAAGCCTCTCCTTTCTCAATAGCCTGTTTTTCCAGTTCATTAGCCATTTGGTGTGAAATAGTATCCTTTTCACCTTGAAGTTCTTCCAAACGACTACTCAGTGTTTCGATTTCTTTCTCCGCAGTTCTAAAAGAGATTATCAAATTCTTCTCTTTCATGGCGCACTTTAACTCTTCTTGGAGTTTTTCTACAGAGATGGTTGATTCCTGAATTGACTTTTCTTTTTCCAACACGATCGTTTCGAACTCTCTTTGCAAACCTTCGGTCAGTTCTTTTTTTCCTTTCTCTGAATCTTTTACCAACCGTTCAAACATTTCCTCCTTTTCGTGCTGAGATTTCTCTAAGTTTTCCTTTAGCTCTTGTATCGTCAATTCAAAGCTATGCTGTTGCTCTTTAAGACTATCATTTTGCTGGGCCTCAATTTTTTCCCTTTCCATCCGTCCTTCTTTCAATTTTTCACGTAATTCTGAAAGTATGGCATCCTTTTCTTCAATAGTTTGCTCAAAATTACTTCTCAGCTGCTGACACACTTGGGCCTTTTCTAGAGAAGCCTTCTCTAGCTCTCTTTCTAGACGTCTTTTAGTTTCTTGTTGTTCTTGAACTACCTTTTCACGTTCACCGTTTAAAGATTCGAGGTTTGAGACTAGTTCTTTTAACTTGTCTTCGAGTTCTTCTTTTTCCTTATGAACATGCTGGTATTTTTCTTCTAACGGTTTTATTTCATTTTTAGATAGTTCCACATAGTTTGTGAGGGTACTTATCGTGTCACGCTGTTCTGCGACCATTTGCGTTAATCCTTGACAGGTTTCTTCTTTGTCAACCAACTGACGTTCAAGATCAAGTCGACTCACGTTAGCAGCAAATTGAAGTTCGGATATTTCGTTGTGTGCTTTCTGGAGATCTGATCTAAGACCCAGGCATATGTTATCAAACTCTGCCTTAATCGAGGAATCAACCTCGCCCTTCTCTGCTTTAAGTACTTCCGACTCTTGTCTCAAGGTTTCAAACTCAACAGCGACTTCTTTACCTGTACTTGCAAGCTCTTCCAGCTCATGATTTTTATTTTTCAGTAATTCAGTTAGTTGTTGAATTTCCTTCGAATGTTTGTCAGCCATCCTCTCTTTTTCTTCAATAGAGGATTCTAATTCTTCTTTCACGTTCTCAAGCTCATTTTTGTTATTACTCAAGGAGGATTCAAACTCTTTCCTTAACTTCTCGCATTTCTCTTCATTTTCTGTAGCAATAACTTTATTTTCAGAAATCAACTTTTCCTTTTCGTCGCGAGTCTGCTTAACATGTAGTTTGTACTTGCTTTTTAGTTTTTCAAAGTTGTTTTTGGCTTTTTCAAGCTCTTTGGACATCGTGTGGTTGTTGCTTGTTGTTTCTTCGAGTTTATTCTGTGTATAATAATTGTGAGGTCGGGATTAAATAAAGAGAAAACGTCTTGAGCGCGCTGACACAGAAAACAACAAGAACGTAGATCCAAAGTTTCAAACTAAACCGAATTTTTATGAACATAAAGAATCCACTTGAAAAACATACCAAATTCGTCAAAGGCAAAACTCACGTTTAATTTTCAAACCGGAACGATTGCATTGCTTTATTGCAAGAATGCGACGAGAGCAAGAAGTTAGTATAGGGGTTGTTATTATCAGCAATTAAACTTAACAAATAAAAGGTCACAGAAACTGTTACCTTTTGTTAACGAACGCTGCAGATTGGAACTATGTTAGTATAAGTCAAAAAGACAAGAACTGTTCTTTCGTTTCTACGCAAGGTGCATACTCGCTTCTCCATTTAAGTTAAATTTTTGCACAAAAGCTAACACAACCAATGACAACAAGAACTGAAAGTGAGCAAAGTTGTGTCGGTGTGTTACCACATAACACTCTATTGTCAAGAAAAAGTTGAACACTCTGCTATTGTTTAAAAAGGTAAATAAATGCAAACCAAAAGACTTGTAGTTGTATCTTCATTTTGTTACAAACTGAAGGTACAACCACCAATCTTTTGGCTAGTAATGTTCTTGAGCTTGCAATGCTTCGGCTGAAGACGACCTCAAACAATCGTAACCGTGACTCAATCTATCACGTTCACCATGGGCAATATTCAATTGCTCCTCTAGTGAAGAGAACTTTGTCTCGTTTTCCTTGAGAACCAAATCAAATATAGTAAAAACCGTTACACGAGAACATACATTTTAGCAAATCACCCTGCAATGGGTTCTAACCTACTTGCTGGTTAACCAAAGGTAGATGTTTGCCGACGATGGACAATTATACCATCTTTTTAGACTGAAAGTTTTGATCCACCGGTTTTAAAGTGCGGTTTTCATTGTACAGTACACTGCCACAACTGATGTTAATTTACTTAGGGATGTACCACAACACTAAAGTTCACAGTTCTTTTGAGTGGTAGACTGTATTGAACTACTCACGCAGGTGGGTTGGTTGTGTTAAAGGTTGCTTTCTCTTTAGCTGTAAATCACTGTGAACTGAAGTTAACATCTTACAACAAGCTGTTGCAAACCAGCAAAAGTACTGCACAGCTGGAAGCACATCTTACCGTTTGTTTCAGACGTGTCGCTAATTACTACAAACCAGCCGCAAAGACAGAAAAAAATTTAGAGTTTAGCTGTGTTTCAGACTACATGGATCTCTGTATTTTGTTTCAAAACACAGACTACTTGCGGTTTGTTTCCGTTTGCGACGATTTAGGGCAAAACGAACACTAACGTAAAGGCCCGTTTACACGCGCGGTATTTACAGCGACTTTGTGTGCGCCTTTTTCGGCGATTTCAATGGCGAGAAAATATCGTAAGTGAACAGCCAGCGATTTTAGTGCAATTTTCTTCTATCACGTCACGGCGATATCGCAGATGTTTTGAACTTGTTCAAATTTCACCGTGGTGTTCAGTTGGAGCGATTCTCTTCGCAAAAGAAACTGCACCTAAAACCGCTGTACACATCGCGCATGTGAACGGGCATTAACGTCGACGACGGATACCACTCTCACTGATGCACACCTCACGTAGCCGCACGTGATTTGACAAATGTTAAGTAGAACGTTTACCTAGTACAACTATTCATCCAGTATTATAAAATACAACTCACCTCGAGATCAAGTTTGAGCTCTTCTTTTTCTTGCTGGAACTCCTGTTTTAAAGATACTAAAGCCTTTTCTTTGTCATTCAACATTCGTTCTAGTTCACCTTTTTCTGCAGACAATACATTTACTGAGGCTTGCAACTCATTACCAGCCCCAACACGAGCATTGTGTAGGTCATCTCTCAACCCGCTGATAATGTGCTCTTGCTCCTTTTGCAAGCTCTTGTGCTCGTTGTCGGTCTGAATGAAATGATAATGCAATTGCTCTTTTTCCGTTGCAAGTTCTTGTACTTTTGATTGTGCCTCTTGCAAGTTCCCTGCAAGCTTCTCACATAAACCTTCTTTCTCCAGTATATCCTTTTTAAGCGCTGCAATTGCTTCCCTTTCATTGCTCGTGGTTTCATTCAGTCTTGACTCTAATTCGTGCACCTTTGTTTCTAAAACAGATTTTTCTGATTCTAGTTCTTTCACGTTAGCCTTCAATGTGTTCAAAGTTTCTGCCATTTCTTTAGCTTCAACCCGCATTTCTTTCAGTTTCTTCTTCAGTTTTTCAACTAATCTCTCCTTTTCACCTACTGTTTGTTCAACCTGATCTTTTTGCACACTCGTCTGCAAAAGCTGGTCTTTCTCGACTTTTTCCAACTTAGTTCTCTCGAGATCAGCTCTCAACGTCTGTGCCTCCACAACTGCTTCCTGTAGACGAAGGTTCAGTTCATCTTTTTCCTTAGCAGAAAGCTGGCACTCGTTCCTCATGTTATCAAGAGCTTTCTCTTTTTCCACAATTTCACACCTAACCTTTGTAATTTCTTCTTCCTTGATTTCTTCTTTCGTAGTTCTCTAAAGATGGATCAAACACCGGTCAAATACTATATTTATTCACGATAAAAGTTTCAGTGACAGCTTAGGAGATCCTAACCAAAACTTTGTTAATGAAAGTTAAACAAAGTTAAAGTTGTCTTGCAAAGATACCTAGCTGCTTAAAACTAATATCTTTTCAGAAACAACTGAATATGTATCGTCTGTATCCATCTCATAAAAGTGAAATGCGAAAAGCAAGACAATGCTTCTGGCATGTATTTAATACAAGTCTGAAGTATTGCCTCGCTTTTCGCCTTTCACTTTCAAACTTAATAGCCGAGAAATATTAAAATAAGAACTTGTGTGAAAACAGTCTTACTTCCCGAAGCAAAAGTGGAAGTGTGTCTCTTGAAAATGCACAAGTTGGTAGCATGATGAAAACACAACGAGGGTTTTCATTATATGTATATACCGTAAAATCTCACTTTAAAGCCCTTAGCTTATAGAACTTCATAAGGAGTTTTGGGTGGGCTTATAAACGGGGGGGTGGGCTTACAAGTGGAATTAAAAAAGTTTCGACACAACGAGATATAACGTATCCGAGCTAACATTATCCCAACAAACGGAAAGTTTATTTCAAAAACATCTGTTAAACCGACTTATCCGACTGGAACGGAACAAAATCAAAATCAAAATTCTGCAACATTTACAGATAATATTATTAATGTTATAACTAATAAGCCTACTCCCGGAACTTATAGTGGCAACCTAGTAACTGATATTAGAGACCACTTCTCTCAGCTTTGCATAATAACTTTCAATTAAAAACTTTGATGTTTAAAAAGAAACGCGAAAGCAACACAATTATACATTAGATGAGCTTGTAACGGGGGCGCGGCGGGGGCGGGGGAGGTTATATCTGGGTGCGCTTATTTCCGGAATAATATATTTGTTGGCAAATGGATGGGCTAATATTCGGGGGGACGCTTAAAACTGTTCGTTAGATACTATTATACACTAAATATTTTTTGTCATATCACCAATACAAGGTCAATGCGACTGGTTCAAATTTGAACACTGGTGCACACTTTGAGCGCTGGTAAGCGGAGTTACAAGAGCTACAAGAGCTTACAGTAGACAAAGCAAAATGCAAAACTTTGCCACACTTCGTATTGAAAAAGAACTAACTGCAGTTTTTAACTTTCCTACACAACTGTCGACAAAGCAATTACAAACCTCCTCAAGTGATCGTTGATAAGTGTACTCCTGCTCTTTCACCCGGGCACCTAGAACCTTGCACTCGGCTGCCAACTTCTTGTTCACCTCAACCTTCTCTCGCAACTTTTCTTTCAACTTCTGGATCACCTCATCTTTATGGGATCGGATTTCGTCTACCTGCGCGGCAAAGTCTTCCTCCGCTTTTGCTCTCTCTAAGTCCTTCTCCATCACAATTTTGTCAATATTGCTTTTCAGATTGTTGTCTATCTCCTGCCGCAGCGAAGCCTTTTCCTTGTTAGTCTTATCAAGTTCTTCTTCTAAAGCTCGGATCGTGTTTGCCATTTCTGACTTGGTGGTTTCCTGTTCTTCTGTCAGTGCTTTTCCCGTTTCGGCGGAGTCTTGTATTAACTTCTGGAGCTAATTCAATAGAAAAAGTGTTTAAAAAATTGATCAAGTAGTATAAACTGCATTACATGTACCTAATATGTTTGAGCAATGATAGGGAAAATGGGTCCATGGAGAACAACGAAACAAACAAACAACGAAGCCTTCCAACGAAGTCGAGACCATTCCCAAGGTTTATGCAAAGCTGCGCACTGCCGTTCTCGGTGAACAGCGCCCCTTCGATTGGCCACTCATTTTCTGTAGTCTTATAACCTTTCCACAGCTTTGGTAAATAAACAGTTAAATCAAAAAAGTAATGAACCAGACTTCAGTCAGTTTCATATACTTTTTGTGAAATACATGAACCAGTTTTTCGTTTTGTTCCAAAATCTGATATTTTTATTGCAGTGTTTAAATATCTGCAGAAAGTTCGGAAAATGTTTGAAACATTTGAAGGATATGTTCGGAAACAAAACTTTTGTAAACTTTCGTTAAATTTTCACAAAGATGGGAAAACTTTTTTCTGCCTAACCACGTAATAATTTATTTCCTGCCCGCCTTCTACCACACGCATTAAAAGCAACAGAAATACTTTAAACAAGAATCGCCAACTAAAAGAATACTCTCACACTGATAACAGTGTAGCACTACAGCTTACTGTCGTTTACAAGTTAACACAGCCAACATGTCGGGCTAGATTACTGGTTGAATTGCTACAATTCTTGTGTAGTGAGACCGCAGTTCTTGAAGCTGACCTATGGCTACAGAAACCTGCAGCTGAGTGCAAAAATGGTTAGGCAACAGTATCACTCAACAAAGTTTATTAGGCGATTCTTTTATGTCACTAAAACTGCGTTTACAGCTACAAAAGTTAAGATAATATCCAACAAATTTTCACTTGCTTCAAGTAGAAAAGTCGACAACTTGCTTAAAATTAACAACTTTGCACAACATTATTGCAACAGCGTTCAAGTGAGACTTTTTCTGTATGATATTCGTCATTCTGACTGATAGATAATTCACAGATAAAAGTATAATAATCATATTCACCTCTGTATCTTTCCCGTGAAGTTCTTCTTTCAAGTTGTCAACCTCAGCTTTCACCCAGTCATAGTCAGTCATTATCTCCTCAAACTTAGCCTTTGTCTTGGCTAACTCGTCAGTTAATGAAGATATTGTCACGTTCTTGTTCTCCAGCTCTGCTCTAGCAGCATCAAGCTTGGAGTGCTTTTCAGAATTTTCAGCAACAAGAGATTTCTTATGATCTTCAAATTCTTTCATTTCCGAGGAGATCTCGTTTAGTTCTGATTCTAACGCTTGTCTTTCCTGCTCCAAGGAATCTATTGTACTCTGCTGCTGTTGTTCTTTGACAGAAAGCTGGGCAACCTGCTCTACAGAGACAGCAAGAGTTGCCTCTTTCTCAGCCAAACAAAGCTTTAACGTTTCCAAATCGGAAACCATTTGATCTTTTTCTTGAATCTGTTTTTTCAGCTCTTCCACCGATGCTTCATCCTCTTCTGTTTGACGTTTTTCTTTCAAGGCCGTCTCAAGCTGAGATTTCAACGACTCACATTCTTCCTTAATGTTCTTGTTATCTGTTACCATTACATCGTTAGATTTCTTTAATATTTGAGCCTTCTTCTTCCAGCCTTTTAGATCAGTAACAAATTTCTTTTCTTTTTCTGTAAAATCAGCTTTCAGTTTTTCTACTGCGGCAGTAGTATCGTTGAAATCGGCGGACAGGAGCTCCAATGAAGCATTCTTCTCATCAAAACTGCTCTGCAGAGTTTCTATCTCTGCTTTTCGTTCTTCCAACTCAGACAGCAACTTGCTTTGTACTTCCAACTGTCGTTCTTGCTGAGAGCACAACTGACTTTGGTTTCCCAACTGTTCTTCAAGATCGTAAACATGATTCGATGACTTTTCGAGTTCTTCCTGCAAAGTAGAGATGTTCTCTGTCTGATGTTGTAGCATTTCCTTAGCCGAATGTAGCTCGGCCAATTTCTCGTCCAAAGATGTTTCAAGCTTGTTCTTCTCGGTTTCTAAAACTGTAGTTAAGAAGGATATCTTTAACATTAAGCAATGTTTGTCATTTTCTTGTATTTATCAAACGCTTCAGTAGAATGAGCAAGAGCGGAAGATCTAATACCACGGAAACCAGGTTCTGTGAAGCATTAACTGGATGGTCGTAAAAGTGTTTGACAATCCTGGTATGGTTTACTACCCTACAACTCTGAGTCCTGAAATTACATATGAATCTGTTGAGAATCTCCGAAATTTGTCACAAACACTTTGTTGTACTAAAAAAACTAAAACGATAAGAGGTAGTAGTCAATATTGGGTTCTGAGATGGGGACTGAAAACAAATTAATGACAAACACAAGTGTTATTTCTTGCTTTACTTTTTTAAAAAATATATATTCGACCCCAACGATGGAAGTATAGAAATACATTTAACTCCGAGAATGACTTTTACCTCGACCAAAAACAATACTTTGTATTCAGTACCCCATCATTTGCACTCCGGCCTCCGCCCCGACCACAAATAGCGACTGGTATCTGAAAAATCACAATTTTGTTTGTGATATAATTTAGAGACTACTTTGACTTCTAGCAACTTTCCAAAACAAAACTGCTTCCTTTGGTATCACCAACAGCTGTTTCCATTGCAAAGCCCCAAATCCCAGTGGTTTCTGAACACTTTTTGATTCCTTTCTTATTGCTTTTAAAACAACCTCTTGCTTATTTTGGCGCATTTCTTCACATTTTTGAACATGTCTTATTATTTTTGAACAAATTGAGTGGCGTCAACTTTAAATTGATGAAAAGAAACTCAGTACCCTTCTAACGGAATTTAGTTAACTTATACTCGCTTACCTTTCATCAATTCAGCTTCTAACGTTTTTGAGGCTACGGCTTCCTTCAGCTGTGAAAGGCTGTGTTCTTTTTCTGTTATCTTCTCAACTGCCACCGCCAACTCTTCTGATAACGTTTTTACTTGTTCGTCCGACTCCTTTTGCTTGGCGTCACGTTGCTTAATGAGTTTTTTGGCCTTGTTAAATTTTTCTTGATTTTCTTGCATTGCAGAATGGAGGTGCTCTTGATTTTCTTTTAAGGTCGAAATCTCGTTTTCTAATCTTTGTTGCTCGGAAAGTAAATTCTGTATATCTGTGTTTTTCTGTTTTAACAGTTCTTCAATTTCTAGATGACGTTTCTCCAGATTTTCACTTTGTTCTCTGAGCATCTGTCTTTCTTCAATAAAACCTTGTTCCCTGGCTGCTTGTTCATTTGATCGTTTCTCTTCGTCTAATTCCTTGACACTCAATCTTGCCGTTAGCTCTTCGTATGATTTTGAGAGCTCTTCGAACTTAGTCTTTACTATCTGAGACTCCTCTGCAAGACTTTTTTCGCGTGCTGTATGTTCTGCTTCTATCTGCTGCTTGGCACCTTCCAGTTCCCTTTGTTTATCTTCCAGATCTTGAAGGATGGTCTCGTAGTGATCTTTAAGGCCCTTCTCAATATCTGCTTGTTTGCGTTTTTCGATCTGAAGCTGTTCTGCCATGTCTTCGAAGGATTTTGCTAAGTTCTCATACTGTTCTCGAAGCAACATTTTTTCTTCTTCCAGTTGTTTCTCTTGCTGCTCCTTTGCTTTAGCTTCATCACGAAATTTGTCAGCATTAGCAGCTCTAACTTGGCTTTCAAGCAGCAACTCCTCTTTTACAGCTACGGTTTCACTGAGAGCAATAAGCTTTTCCGAATGTTCTTGATGTTTCTGCTGACTTTCAGCAAGTTCTGCCTCAGTAGAGTTCAACTGATCCCAGAGCGAGTGAAGTTGGCGATCTTTTTCAGCAAGGTCGTTTTGTAAAACCTCTATTTCTTCAATTTTCTGACCAAGCTCTTCCTTTATTTGCTGTAGATGATCCTCTCTTTTTGAAGCATCGCCTTGTATTTCCTGTACTCGATTTTGCACAGTCACACACTCCTTCTCCAATGTCTCAAGCTGTTTAAGTCTACCTTCTTTACTCACAAGCATTTCTTCCAGTTCTTGAACACGTTCATTCTTTGCTTCAAGGTCTTTTTCTTGTAGTCTGAACCTCTCCAGTTCTTCTGCAGTGCTAGTCGACTGTTCTGTCAGTACATGAAGCTTCTTGTCCTTTATTGTGATATCTTGCTCATAGACTTGAAGCTTCTTGACCAGTGACTCTTGTTCGTTTACCGATACCAGAAGCTCAACTTGCTTTTCTTCAATAAGCTTCTCCAACTCATTTATCCGTTCACCTTTAATATCATTGTCCGATGTCAGCTGTTGCAATCTTCCCTCCATATCCTTGTTACGAGTTCCTAACTCTTCCAACTGTTCTTGTAACTTATTTTCAAGATTTTTAATCTTGTTGTCCTTTTCAGACAGTTGAATGCCAAGCTCACTGGCAAGACTATCCTTGATATGATGTAGTTCTTGAATCTCTTCAAGTTTTTGAGCAACTTCGGTTTCTTTTTCCTGCTTGTAACTTGCAAACTTTTCGTTAAGACTCGAAATCTCGTTCACATTTTCCATTAGCTGTGTTCTCATTGCTTCCAACTCGGTTTCCTTGTGGCTTAGCGACTCATTCTGAGAGTACAACTCATTTTCAAGTTCCTCCAACTGTCCTTTGAGTGACAACACCTTGCTATGAAAGTCGGACAATTCTTTGTTTTTCTCAGTAATACTTTTTTGAAGTTGTAAACTACTTTCTCTCGCTGTACAAAGTTCCTCATGCAAAGATGTAATTTCGGTATCCTTTTCATTCAATAGTTCATCCAAGGTCAACTTTTGCTCCGCATCGGCTTGGAGAGAAACTAGTTCTTCCTTTTGCTCCTTCTTAACCTTTTCAAGTTGCTCATTCAGATTACAGACCTCATGTTCTAACAGTTTTACTGCATTGTTCTTTTGCTGTTCGGCTTGGTTTAGTCTCTCATTTAGATCATCAATGTCAGTTTGTGCGTTTTCTAGAAGAAACTGGACTCTTTCAAGTTGTGACTGGCGCTCTTCCACTCGTTCAGATAAAGTAGAAATGGAAGCCTCTTTGAGCTTAAGTTGGTACTGTTGAGAAAGAGATGAGAACAGTCACCTCAGAAACGTAATGGGTTTTCACATGAACTGCTGCGAACAATGGTAGAAAAGTAAACAGATATAAGACAAGCATACAGCATAAATCTTCCAAAGCTTATTTAACCCACCAAACTTTTCCCTACATCAATGGAGTAAAACTCATAGCTTGTGCGCTGTATTTTGCCAACAGACACCCGAAGGTTATTTAATAAAGCTTTAGAACTTTACTGTAAACTAAGATAGTTGAGTGATGGAGATGTTGTTCGTTAATGAGATACACCTAAGTTTGAGATAATTTAACTGCATCATAAATATAAATCGTTGTTGTTATTTTCTTGTCAGCGCTTTTACACTGTAAACACACTATTCTTTCAATTTTATTATCTGTTTAACTTAGCAGTTTTACAAGCTTACGGGCTTACATTGTCTATAAAAATCTTTCAGCAAATGTGTACTGCTACTCTTCAAGCTTATGATTAAGTTAATACCTTATGTTAATGACTGTGACCACCGTTTAAGTGAAATAAGCAACATTTATGATTCACAGCAACTGTTGAACATTTTAATGGATGACAGCACTGGCAGCTGAGAAATGGATGACATGTAAGAATGTGTATCGATAAAGTTGGGTAGGAAAAACATCTGGTTGTATAGCCAAATAAATTGATTGAGGAGTCCTTAAATGGCAAAACACTTCAAGTGAAAGCGCGTTTTCTTTTCTCTAGATGATTTGATGTCTATGAAAGACATTTACAGCAGATCCGGTAAAGTGGAAATCAGCTTATCGTCATTCGCTCTAAAATCAAAATGGAGGCAACAACTGCCTGGAAGCATTAACCATATCAATCTTAAAAACTGGCACAAAAAAGGTGTTGACTGCATCCGTATCGTTGAATTTACTTCTGCTATTGTGATTTTACCAATTTTTCTGTGAACCGTATTGAGACAGCGTGTCGATCTGGCTGAGGTGAATGTCGGATGCAGCCCAGTGTCTGATGATTTGAGCTACAAGTTACCTGCAGCAATGTACATAGCCACGAATATCGATGTAAAGAAACAGATAGTAATCGATGACCAGTGTATGCTATGTATGGTGAAGTCCGTTGTAAGATGATTCTCAGCTGCCAGATTTCTAATTTCCAGCGGCTGAGCTCACCTGTGTGTCAGAATACTCGATCTCTTTGCAAGCAAACTTGTCACAGAACAACATCAACTCCTCATTTATTCTCTCATATTTCCTGGCAATTTCTCCGATTTCCTCGTCTTTCTTATGTAACTGTTCCTCATAGTTCTGTGCCATTTGTTCTTTCTCTCCAACAGATGAATTAACCAGATGGAGGTTTTGCTGCAGCTGTACCACTTTCCCCTCCAAATATTTCAATTTCGCTTCTTTCTGGTCAAGCAGATTGGAAACTGCATTTATTTTATCCTCATTATTTTTTTCTGCTGCTTCAAATTTGATTTTATAGTCAGACAACTGAAGCTGTAAGACAAGAGCAAAAAAAGGAAAACTGTTCTTTAATCTGAATTTTAAACACAGACTTCATTTGAGTAGTAGCAGAAAGACAACGGATTTCTGTAAAGTTTAAAAGACACAAACGCAGCCTGAAAACTCAACGAAAAGTTTAAGGATGTTACATTATCTGTTTTTATGCAGGTTTATGTTCTTGTGGTTTTCGTTAGCAAGCACCTTCGGTTATTTTTAGTAGACTAATATAAACGTTAGTGGTTATATTTTATATGAGTGAATTTTTGTTGGTTATAGCGGTTGACTGTGCTATTTTACCCTTTACTGACAGTGGCAAACACAAATCCCGAAAGAGTAGTTGATGTGTTCTGTGAAAAGTTATTTAGAACATGCATTTTACACTTAATCAGCAGTTTTGCAGGCAATCTCTAACCCCCATACAAAACTGTCTATAATGACCTAAATCCCAAACCCTCTGAAAATCGCTTTGGTCTACTTCTAGACAAGCTATGAACGTTGCTTTAACTGGAACAGGAATAAACAAATTGCATCAACCAATTCTCGCTAAAACACAAATGTAACCAGTAAGTTATGCATTTCCTAGTAATACAGAAAATCTCCCTCATGGAAAAATACGTAAACAGGCACTACTTTGAAAATGGTTAAGGGCGGAGCTGATAAGTGACTCAAGTGGGGTGTTGAAAAAACTATATTTCAGCAACTCTTTATGATTTAAAAAAATGGCAGGGAGGGGCTGAATCGCCCCTGCCCCTCCCCCCGGGGGCCCTTAAGAGCAAACATTTACCAGTTCCAACACAACATCATTAAGCCCACCTCTAGTTCCGAGTTCGTAGTGTTTGCAGATGTGAGTTCATCTTGCATGGTTTTCATGGAGTCTTTGGTACTCTGAAGGTCTTGAGCTTGTTTCTCAAGCGAGGCAGCCATTTCCTGGTTCGATTCCTTTGTAACCCTCATCTCAGTTTCTAAAGTTTCGATTTGTTCTTGTAGAGAGGAGCTAGAGATGGTGCTTTCTTCCTTGAGAGTTCTTAATTGTTCTTCCACTGCATTTTTGGCCTGGCCAACATCTTGGAGACCTTTCAGCTGCTCTTGCAACGATATTACTGCAGCTTTCTCAGTCTCCAGGTCTCTTTCAACATTTAATTTGGCCTGAGCAATGTCTTTGAGCTTAGTCCTGTAGGGTTAAATAAAGCCTTTATTATTATTATTATTATTATTATTATTATTAAATGGTGAGCGCAGGTAAGGGGTTTTAAAGAGCATGGGGGTGGGGAGGGTCAATTGGTTCGCCTCTTTGGAAGTTAACAAGGAATATTCAATGTTTTCATTGGATACTAAATCGATTTAACCTTACCTACAAGTAAACAACAAATTATTAAGAAAATCTTTATTAGATATAGTAAAACTACTTGCCAAAAGTAACAATATTCTAATATTAATATAGTAGGAGAATGTTCTACAATATTTAAAAAGCTATAAATTAGCACAATAACAAAAAAACAGCAACCAAATATGACAAGATGAGCCTCCTTCTCTCTAAACAACAAATACGGATGTTTACAACTTCTTTCGAGATTCAATTCAAAGAGATTTCAAAAAGTGTGGGCAAAACCCTTTTCAAGTTCCCTTAACTTTTACTCTTTTGCTCAACCTTCGGTTGGCATTCTGCAACGATGCTTACTTCAAAAACTGCCAATTCTGCTTGAAATTCTGTGGGTATAATTCACTTGAGATGACTCGAGCCCCACAACTGCTCACCTGAGTGTTTCTGTTTCCTCCTGAAGCTCATCCAAAGAAGACTGCAGGCTCTCCTGCACCGCCTGTCTCTGGTGCTCCATATCCTCGTCAGAACTGATCGACTCGGCTTTCTTCTGGAGTTTCTCCCTCTCTGCCTCAACCATCTCCTCAAGCTCTTCAACTCTCGAGCTGAGGACAGCACGTTCCTGTCATCATCAATCAATCGATCAGTTATTAAACCAATCAATAAATCGATCAATCAACCAGCCATGTATTTAGTTTTTATTTACAACAGGAAGTGTCATCACCAAATTATTTCTACAAACGAAAAGGTAAGCCGGATAAAGGTGGGGGGAATTCAAGCATGAATTAAAGCAATTCAATTTAATTCAATTCAATTCCTACAAGGTGTGCTCAGTTTAGAGTAAAAACACGAGTTTATGAGCTGGGTTCTAATAACAATTCCTGTAAAAAAGCAGTCTGTCCTGACGAAACCTCCACTATCAAATACATGAAGCTGAACAAAACAAAGTTGCTTCAATATGCAATTACTTTCTACTATTTTGAGGGAATCATAGGAATACCATAATGACTGAAAATTTCTCCAAATTGTGCAACAAAGTTCAATATTTACATGTAAAATGCAGCTAAACTGCTTACCCTTGCCATGACATCAATTTTGCGTTCCAGTCCATACTTTTCTTCTTCAAGCAACCTGACGATCTCAGTGAAGGAAGCTGTATCATACGAGGATGCTGTTATAGTCGAGGCACCAGCACTCGCTGCCATACTGCTCTCAGCCTGCTCACTCTCAGCTGGAGCTTCCACAACAGGCTCCACTGAAATCAATACTTAAGAGCGTTTATTATACGTCAAAGATACTTAAAGCACTCTGGTTCTTGAGCGGCCAGAATTTTGGACAATACGGATAACTTTTAATGACAAACACAAACACAGAAACAGCTGAGCAAAGTGCAAAATTTCCGCATGAATAGTGCTTCTTTCGTTTTTGTAAAAAAGAATACCACACAACAAGGTACAGCAGTTGTCAACCTCAGTTGCTCTGCACTATTTTACAGGAATATCAAACTGCAGTCTTGGTGCATTGACCTTGCTAGCAATTTGTCACTGGCTGCAAAACCTCAGTTTGGTATTTCCCGCACAGACTTCACTTTTTGTTAAAACAATGTAAGTAGTAAATACATGTACACAAGTTTTACTAAAAATATATGCTGGCTAAATAGCATTTCAGAAAGTGTTTTGAGAAAGTATTTGAACGGTAGGTTCTTTAGCCACCACTTGCTACATTTCCATTCTAAGTTCCATGTACACTTGTATCTCAAAGGAAAAACTATTAGAGTGTAGATAGGCTTTTTTGAAACTGTCTGGACAATTTTGTCAAGTTTCCTATATATATGTAATTACACAATTCCAAAATGCTTTGAAAAACTACAAGTTATTTTAAACATTGGCCCTTACTAACCATAGATAACAACTCTCAGACTTTTAAAAGCTAACCTTCTTCATTTGGTGAAGTGGCCTCAGTATCTGCTGCCTTCTTAACCTTGTCTTTTTCTTTGTCCGTTGCCTTATAAAACTCCTCCAACGCGATCTCTAGCTGTGCATTCTTGACATCAACAGCTTCCTTTTCTTCTTCCAACTGAGCCATGCGAATTTGGAAAGAAACTTTCTCCTCCCTCTCCCTCAGCAAATAACCCTCCACCTCGTCAAGGTTGGCTTTCAAGTTATCCCTTTCTTCAGAAAGTTCCTTAAACTTCTGCTCCATAACTGATTTCTCCTTCTGTAACGAAACCTCATTCTCAGATCGATCCTGGAGCTTTGCGAGAAGGCTCTCCGTCTCATTTTTCTCATGTTCTAATTCCTCGGAAGTTTTTGCTAATGCTGTATGAGCTTTCTCCAGTGCAGCAGAAAGTTCAGCAATTCTCTCAAAATTGACAGCCTGTTCTTCTTCCTTGGCAGCTTTGTCTTCTATCTCGATATTCTTCAGTTGCAACTGCCCCTTTTCTTCCTCCAAGTCAACAAGCTTCAATGTAAGCTCCTTGTTTTCATCCTGCAATATTTGATCTCTTTCTCGCAGCTCATCAGTTTTCTATTCCAAAGATAAGCATTTCATTTTAATTATAATCATGGCAGTTATAGTAATTCATATGTGGTAACAGTAATGGCAATCTCGTATAAGAAGTAACACCATTGTTAAAACTACACAGGAGTAATCCAACAGTGGTCAGACACCAGTGTGCAGAGTGTAGTAACAGCAAAAACGAGTACAAAGCTGTGGCAGCGAAAACAAGCACAGCATTGTGACAGCAGTGGTAGTGATAGTGCTGAGAATATGATGTGCAAATTACGGTATTTAGACAGCATTGGCAACTGACAGTGCTGCGACAGGGGTGTCAGTTGATACTACTTTCACAGTGATATGCACATCACTGTCAGTTGCCACCCCTGTCACAGCACTGTTAGTTGTCGCTGTCGTCATGCTAGTGTGCACAGTATTGTTACAGTCTTGCCATTATCATCGTTGTTGCACAGTTGTCAGTTTACTTCACTGCCATACTAATGTTGCTGCCACCCCTGTCACAGCACTGTTAGTTGTCGCTGTCGTCATGCTAGTGTGCACAGTATTGTTACAGTCTTGCCATT
>JAOBRG010341458.1:0-14450 GCA_027574985.1 Umimayanthus nakama | reverse complement strand
GAGGCAAAAACTATCAAACATGTTAGATATTTGCCTCACGACCTCGCGAGGCAAAAACCTCACCAAATTTTACGCGCTCACGGAAGGAAACTGCTGAGCAAACGGCCTCACGAGACTTTTTGCTCAGCCATTTCCTCTCGTGTGCGCCGGGCTTAAAGGCCTCACGAGACTTTATGCTCAGCCGTTTCCTCTCGTGTGCGCCGGGCTTTATGCTGATGTTTCCGTGGCGGACACAAGCTAACAACTAGCGTTAACAAATGAGCAATAAAAATTGTCTTCCAGAACAAGGTTTAAGGAGTTTTCATGCCGTTTTGCCAAAAAATGTGAATTTGAAGGGCTTTTCATAGAGTTTGAAAGAAAATAGTTATTCAAAATACCTAGTCGCCCGAATTTTTGGGGTTGCACGTAACGTTACAAATAACTAAATCGAAAGGGTTGATCTTCCGTGTCTTCTACACATTCTAAAAATCAGTTGTTCAAATCTTCCTGCAAATTTTTAGGATTGCAGAATGTTTGAACTTAACCGTTAGGACATTTAAGGTTGCTTAGCCAATTTTCGTCCTTTGTTCAAAGGTTTTATGAGCAATAGTTAGACAAAAGTTTAAGGTTTAGACTTCGTTTAAATAACAGGCCCTCAGTGTTTCCATCAAAGTCGACAAACGTGTGCCAAAAAATTGTTTTGGCCAGTCAAATCATTAAAAATGAGTTTTTCTTCAATCTTAAGTACTTCTGACGCCATTGTTAGTTACGGTCAACTAAAGGGACTTCAAAGCAACTAGGACTAACGCCAAGGTCAACGAAGATGGCTGCCAGATTGGTAACTTCACATTTTCCGTTTTCTTGTTACTTTAACTCATTCGTTCCTTTTTAAACATTTCGCGTGAAGGTGTGTCAACAAGTAAAATAACTCGAATCAGTCTTTATTATGGAAGCCACTCAGAGATTAAAAAGATGCTGACTTTGTTGTTAACGTTCTCCGGAAAACCACAAAACTCAGCTTCTCATTTTCTTGTTCTAAAGAAGGCAACGGAATAAACACACACGGCCGCCGCAGATTTATGTTTATTTAACCCTTTTCTCTGCCACGAAACATACTTTTGCCCCAAAATTTCTTTAAATCGTGTCTTTCTTAAGCCTCTAGAAGCTCAGAAACTTTTTTAATTCCTGTTTAATAGACAATATTTCTTTCAACCCGAAAATAGGTGGAACTGTTTAAAATATGTAAGTGAAGGGTCAACCTTTAACGCAAGGCCGCTAAGCACTTATAAGAGAATATAGTAGTTTAATGGTGGTGAGTTGAATTGCTGTATAACTATCGCAAATGATACATTCTTAGTGATAGCCCTAGAAAAGAAATGGGCCCACACGGAGAAATAGAAAAAAGCATTTGGCCACTGTCCGATTCGGATTGCTCTATCAACTTAAGGGAGGTCAGATGAGAGCTGGTCGTGGGTACAAACGGCGGTAGCTCGCAACTTAAGGTTACCGTTCACCTTGAGCGGTGTTTTCAGTGTTTCGTATGTAACTCCGTTAATACGGATCGGATACCCACAAACCTATATAGCAATGGAGAGTTTATAAAAGCATCTAAATGATGGTGAAAAAATGATGAAAAGTTTTGGTTTATAAACGAATGCGAGCATCAAAATTCACTTCCAGACGTCAATGCGGCTGTGGGTTTCAATTTTCACCATTTATAATTTGATTGTGAGATTCAGCATAACTTTTACTCAAATTCCATCCTGGCGATTTTTGATTGAAAGCGTCTTTAATTTTCTGCAGGCATTTGAAGAAAGTTCCTTATTTGCAGCGTACAAAACTGCCATATTTGAGTCATAAAAAATTATTGGAGCGGAATTTCAAAATTCGCCAGGACGGGTTTCATCTTTGGCTATTATTTAATCAACTTGCCAAATTTGATAGCGTGAGATTAAAAACTGAGGGAGCATTGATCATTTACATTTTCGTAGTTTTAGCCAAAACATATCTCGAGAAATTCACTCCTAAAATGCACCGCGCGTCATACAACTTTACTTCCATTAAAAACTTTCGTTCGTCATATCTCGCAAACTGTTAGACGTATTTGAAAAACAATTTTTTTACTAGAAGTTCATTTCATGTGTGTTTAAATTCTGCGAAAATCTCAATTTCAAAGTTTTAATCCGTTCCAACGTGAATGGTAACCTTAACGGCAACAAAAACCCTCAACTGTATGGTGCTGGTGTATAAAACCATCAAACCTGCTAGCATATTCTTTCGTTATTTCCAGGATGTTAATTTGACACACAGTTGTATACACGAACCAAAGCAAACAGAAGCCTATTCTTGTCACGTTAAAATCTTCGCTACGGCAAGTTTAACAGCCGCCTTGCATTAAAAACTGCATGCGAAAGAAAACATCTTTTGAATACAAGCAACAATGTAAAAGAGTCTTTTTTATCTATAATTGATATTCCCAAAGCACAATTACGATTGACCTGTCTTTTCCTTCTCCTCAAAACAAACTTCTCTTATACAAATGTAAATTTAGGGGAAGTGTTATCATATAACATTTATTGTCTCTCTTTTAAAAACCGTATGCAGGGTGTCGGGTTTCTTAAATTAATCCATTACAAAAACGCTGTGTTAACTACTATCCTCCACTATGTTTCTCGTTCACTACAAAGGTGCAACAGAAAGCCACGATCCTGATCTGAAGCAAATACAAAGATCTATAGTTTTACTTTCAAATGAAAGTAAACTTACTATGCAAAGACAGTGTAGTTCATTGTAGTTCCAAAAAATTCTGAAAACTAATTTGGATTAGCTGAAAAACAGGATGTTCGCATTTTTTCTATACAGTTTCTCTCATAATTGAAATATCGTCTGAACGAAAATTTTTTCTCCCCCTACAAGTTTAGTTTTATCCAAAGCAGCAGTCCATTTTTTTTCAAGACTCTTGAAGTGAACATTAAGAGTGCGTCCATGAGAGAACCAGGCAGAGAGAGTAGTTGAGATCTCATATTCTCACTCATATTACAACAACAACAATCTTTATGAAGGTTAAATCAAATGTTACAAATGTCACACCACCAGCTAATAGCAAAGCTAGTCGAGGCAGGCGATGGGTTGGGACCTCTTAGTACGAAAAACAGAAAAGAGAAAACGTAAAAGAGAAAGAGAATGTGCAAAAGGTAATCGTTACATAAATAGATAAGTTAAATAAGTTAATCTAAATGGTAGGAAAATTAGAGGAAAAAGTTGTTACAGCTTTCTCATTTTAGAAATAATTGTTGTACGATCAGCATAAGTATCCTGACACTTGAGAACTTCAAGTAGAAGTGCGTGAGTTTTTCTCTTAAGGCTACCGTTCACTTTGGAACGGTTCAGAATTTCGAAATTGAGATTTTTGCAGAAAATAAATTAACATTAAATGAACTTCTAGCAAAAAAAATCGGTTTTTCAACACGTGTTATAGTTTGCGAGATATGACGAGCGAGAGTTTTTACCGGAAGTGAAATTGAATGACGTGCGGCGTGCTTTAGGAGTGAATTTCTCGAGACATGTTTCGGCTAAAACTGCGACAACGCAAAAAGATCAGTGCTCCCCCAATTTTTAACCTTATGCCGCCAAATTTGGAAGGTTCATAGAACAATAGCTGAAAATGAAAACCGTCCTGGCGAATTTTGAAATTCCGCTTCATTCATTTTTTAAGACTCAATCAAGGCAGTTTTGCACGCTGCAAATAAGGAATTTTCTTCAAGTAAAAACTGTGCTGAATCTTACAAACAAACTACAAAAGGTCGAAACTGAAGCTGACAGCCAAATTGATTGCTAGAATTGAAATAAACAATTTGAGTTAGGATGCTTGCATTTGTTAATAACCCAAAATTTTTAAACAATTTTTTCATCACCACTTAGATAATTTCATAAGCTTTCCATTGATACATAGGTTTGTGGGTATCGGATGTGTATTAACGGAGTTACATACGGAAAACTGAAAACACCGCTCAAGGTGAACGGTAACCTTAAAAACATGATTTAGCATCTTTCGAATGTTTTTTGGTATACTGTTCCAAATTTTTGCTGCCAAAATAGAAAATCAGTTTTTATGCTGATTTAGCCTAGAATGATTGTGTAACAGTTGCCAGAGGATGAAGAACGGATGTTGTACGTGTGCTTTTCTTGAGTGGAAGTAAAAAGATGTGTAATGTTATGTGGTGCAAGATTATTATAAACATTAAAGTATAGCTTTGTTATAGGCATGATATTAGATTGAATAAATAATGGTACAGCATGTGAGAGGAAAGGTGCAAATTTAATTAGGCGCACTGCTCTTTTTTTGTAAAACAAAAATTTTTTGCAAATGAGATTTTGCAGCTTGGCCCAAGAAACCAGACCATAAGAAAGGTAAGGAAGAATTAAAGAGTTATTAATACTAAAAAGCGATTTTAGAGGCACAAAGTCCTTAACCTAGATACAATCCCAACATTTCTACTGATTTTTAAAGCAACATAATTTATGTGTTGTTTCCAGGAAAGGTGATTATCAAACATGACTCTCAAATATTTTACGTAAACTTTAATGTTAACGTCATGATTTAGGCGTTTCTGGTATGGGTGAAAGATTACAAAGTTGGCTTTCTTTACATTTAACGACAGTATGCAGTTAGCCATTCAACAATCTTGAGTAGTTCAGCATTCATAACAGATTCAAGAGATTCCAGATTATTATTACCATATAACAGGTTTGTGTCGTCGGCAAATAAGTAGAGTTAAGGTTACCGTTCACCGTGAGCGGTGTTTTCAGTTTTCCGTACATAAATCTGTTAATACGCATCGGTTACCAACAAACCTATACATCAATCAAAAGCTTTTGAAATTATCCAAATGATGGTGGAAAAATTAGTTAAAAATTTTGGTTTATAATAGAATGCGAGCATCATAATTCAAACTGTTTATTTCATTTCTAGACGTCAATGCGGCTGTCGTTCTTTATATTTTCAACCATTTTTAGTTTGTCTATGAGATTCAGCACAATTTTTACTTTAATTCCGTCCTGGCGGTTTTGAATTGAATGCGTCATTAATTTCTACAGGTGTTTGAAGAAAATTCCTTATTTGCAGCGTACAAAATTGCCCTGATCGAGTCATAAAATATGACTGGAGAGGAATTTCAAAATTCGCCAGGACGGTTTTCATCTTCACTGAGCTATCGTTTTATGAACGAACGGTAGCCTTAAGGGAAATAACTTTTGAAAAATAATAGAATGATCGAGAGTATCGGAGGATTTTTCAGATCAATGAAAACACCACAAGAAAATATAGCTTTGTCCATATTTGATTGAATTTTTTTCACAATATCCAAACGCTGTTCACGAAAACCATGTTTTGACTCGTAGAACATTTCATATTCATTTAAGAGCGGCTGTCAGTAAATATCAAATATGTTGCGCAACTTTGCCAAAGTCGAATCCTCCAAACTTTGTCAGATGGAAGGGCTTTGTGAACTATTATCAGATATATATGTTATTTACCGGCTGGTAGGTCCGTATAAGGAAAAACTGTGACCGAGGTCTATATATTCAGGCCGAGGTTACAGTTTTTCCCAATACGGACCGACCATAAGCCGGTAAATAACTTATTTATTCTTTCCTCCAACGGACAAGCACATCAAGGGGCGAACCAGAGGCGAAGCAGTGCAGGTTACCGTGACCGTGGTCAGAGATAGGAAAATCCTGCCCGCTCACGAATACGCAAAGAACCAATCACAACTCAGTATTTGCTACTGTGATCGCAAAGGAAAAAATAAATGACAATACGAACTGGCTTTGTTTACTCTATGCGTTGGACGAGAGCGTTAACGGTTTTAGCCATTTTGAACCGATTCGAGGTCTTCGCAACAGTGAAAATTGCACAAATTACATCGGCACTCTCGGAGCAGCGCTAATTCAGTTAACGGCTTGAAAGACTGTCTCTAGCTCTTTGTTTAGCAACAAAAGTTTTGCTACAAGCCATACAAAAACAAAATTACAAACCATGAAAAAATCTAAGGTTTTAGATTTCTTTGAGAAGCGGATTCTAGTGTGTTTTCAACCGCCTGAAATCCCAATTTAACATGAATTTTAGAATTTAATATACCATAAATGCAAGTGTATTGCTTCTGTTTTCAAAATCTTTAGTTAGTTTCTATGTGTATTTTGATGCGAAACTCTGTGGCGGTTCTTGACTCGGCCACTTGAGCAAATTCTTCACTCGACCGGAAGCCGCCAAGGGCAAGAAAAAAAGATATTAGTTTCCCGTCGGGAATCACCAAAAATATGAGGCAGGAGGTCCTTACTATATGTTGTTTTTTCATTTTCTGTTATTTTCCAAAATATAGGTTTTATGAGCCTTTTGCTTCCAACAAAACAACTTAATACGTTCATATAGCTAGTTTCAATATTTAACCACCAGACAGTTTTTCGTTTTGATCCTCAGTTACTCACAAATTTGGAACTTTCAACTTCCAATACATGCTATTTTTTATAACAACCAGGGCTGTTTTTTAAAATTTTTGGCGACTTCAGCCTCAAGTTGTTATTATATTGTTCTTATGTTCTCGTAATTCCACTCGGAACAACAAAACGACGCTAAGAAATACGTGCTTGCTATTCTTTCATCCTGCTGTATGCGAAAATATTTGAAACTGTCCATGCAGAGTCTGCGGACGTCATGTCATTCCTCCAGCGCTCGATGACCCACAATCATTGACAAAAGGTTGGAACACTTTTCGTCCCCAACCCCCAATTCAATGTTGAAGTTGTCGCAAAGGAGCCCAACGTTAAAAACGCCACAACATTGATTAGGGGAGCGGGGTGTTCCAACTACTTATGACAGTGATTGCAGCTTATTCTAACAGATCTTTCTATACACGTGTACCTCATTCTGTGTACAAGGACAAAAAAAATCTTAATTTTTCTGATCAAAAGTTCAGCTTGGTGATTGTTCTTAGCTTGTTTAGGCTGATGGTAAGTCTGAAAGCCTCGCATGCTTTTGAGAACTCGTTGAGAAGGCTCTGGAGTTTTTCTGCGCTGTGAGCAACAAGGGTAGCATCATCGGCAAAGAGAAGGTCACGCAGGGTTACTTTGCGAACTTTGGTCTTTGCCCGACGGCGTACGGGGTTGAAGAGTTTCCCATCAGAACGAGTCCGCAGCAGGATGCCTTCTTCAGTGGATTTGAATGCATGATTCAGAAGAATAGTAAAGAAGATGTTGAATAGAGTGGGGCCAGCATGCAGCCTTGTTTCACGCCACTGGAGGAGGTCCTTGTGTAGTCTGGCTCTCCTAGCGGGAGAGACAAGGCTGAAAGCTGAAGCCGATGAAAGAAGAGCGAAGAGAAAAGCAGCGGCAAACACAGCAGTGTGTACCAGCAGCGTGTGTCTTTGTTTGTAATGGATGCGGCCGTGCCTGCCGTTCTAGAATTGGGCTTTTTAGCCACGAGCGACAATGTGTGTCGCAATCGCGCTAAGTCATGGACTTGTCCGACGACTGCCTACTACTTAATTTTTGGGAAAATCTTAGTCTGGGTGTTCTTGTAAAGTTTGTTCTTATGCTGTTTGGAAACTCCAGCTGAACTCAAAATAATATTGCAATGTTCAAAATTTAAGCACAACAATCTATTTTTTTCATTTATTACTCAAACACTATTTTGGCTTGAAGGCTCTTGTGTTTCTGCTTCGCTACCTTTCCTTGATCAGAACATACGAAATCGTGTAAACATGTGATAGCATAAATGGGAAGCGACGTTGTCAATTCCGTAACATTTACACCGGTTTTATGTTTCGTTTCGCGGCAGTCCCTGACAATAAAGTCTCATACAGTTGTTACATTTTATATTTACGCATCAATTCTTGGGTGGAATAGCGCACTATGGTTCTAATGTTCCTTTCTATTCCTTCTCCACTGCAGTATTTATTTCTTTCCCTAATATATATTTTTTTGCAACTATCTTAAGTGTTTTTTTTTAAACTTTTAGTTCATGTTTACATATGCAGTGAAAAAGGATTAAATAAAAAAAAATCATCAAAAGCGATTTACTGTTTGTATTTTGAGGTTATTTTACAGCAGAATCAGATTTTGCTAAGGTACTTTTAGATTTTAAAAAGAAAATAATAAAAAATAAAAAAGGAGCGGGAACGCAAAAAGGAGGCCGGCGGGGACGGTAAACTAATATATTCTTTTTTTTACTGGCCTAAAAGGTTTCGTGACTAACGAATCGTCGACAACAATCTTTTGTATCCCCAAGCATTGAACGCATTACATGAAGAAAAATCATAAGTAGTTATATAAAGAATATTTAATGAACTTGTAGATAGAAACGAACTGAAGTTATCGATAATGGAACGATAAAAGATGTGAGCGAAAGACACTACAGTATTGCGGGGCGTAAGTTGCACAACTTTGCTTTCGCGATCTAGTGTCACTTAAATTCAGTAAAAAATAACAATGGTCGATTAACAAGTCAGTTTAGTGGTCTGTATTTTCGATAACTTACTTTTGACCCGTATAAATGCAAAGAAATATTACGACAAACACGTCGAAATTTTACGCTTGTCGAAGCGATATCAGAATTTTCTTAAATCGTATCGCATGGTTTGTTCCACTGATCAACCGACATTGCGCTTGATGTAAAACATAAAATACCGTAGACTTTAAAAATTATTACTGGGGTGGCTTCTAACCGTTATGTCAATACCGAAATACTCTGCTTTTAAATATCTCGACCTGCGATACTAGTTTTTGAAAACTTTGTCGTGCAAAACAAAGAGTCACAAAAAGGATCACTCAAGAAAAACAGTAACTAATATAATACGTTAACTGTGTGAAAAAAAAATACTATTTTTTTTAACTGACTAACCGGTCAAGGCCTTGTCTGATCATAAATCGAATGCAAGTTGTGGCGAACTGAAAGTAGAAAATAACCTATTGAAATATTTCTGCCTAAACACAGATCAGCCTATTCAAATTTCTAGAATCCGAAACATAGAAGTTTGAAAAAAATTGAAAATTACAGCTGTAATTGCAAGACATAAGTCTGCGTTTTTTGCGTGGCCCTAAAAATAAAAAGTTTGCAAGTTAAAATTCATATAGGCAAAACAAAGCTCGGACAAACATTGCAATAAACAAGACCCATAAAGCTATCCGTATTATGTACTTTTCGAGCTTTTAAACCTTTCAGTAAAGAAGACGAGAACAGACAAATGAATAGTTATACAAATCCGACTGCTTCCTAAGTCTCCCACTTCAATTCAGCTAAGAACAACGAACGCTTACATTGTCAAAAGTTGTCAGTTTCAAGTGTACTTTCAGTAATCGTGGAACAGACTTTGGAATTGCATAACCTGTCAGACGAACCATTAGTGGAAGCATAAGACTTGTCATAAGACATAAGACCTATCTGACAAAGTGCCTGCTGTAGTTTTTGGTGGCATTGAGGAACAAATTCGGTTCATATGTTTTTCTGGTTATCTTGCAGACAGTTTCGGTTCACTCTGTCTGCTTTTTCAGAAAAAAATTAAAAGAAAAGCTTTATCAAGAGACAATGACGTTGTGTTGATAACGTCATCAAACTTATGACGTCACAGCATGGGAATGTGAGGTAATTACGTTATGTCGTTTTAAAAACTGTTTTATAGACAATTTGAAAATTTTACTTGTTTCTCTGAAACTAGGCAGTGTTAAAGTGCTCTCAAACAGAAACCAGTGTTCTGTGACGTCATAACCACGAGATCAGCTTCTTGATGATTGGTTCTCACTGACAAACAATAACAAAATTTTAGGAGTTTTCCAGTTTAGGAAATATATTTTTCCATGACCCAACCCCAAATTCTCTCTCGGTAAAAACAAAATGACATCAAGTAATTTCAATAAGAAGCTCCGAAGCTCGTCAGGTTTGATCACAGTTTAAAGAGCTGAGTGGTTTCATCGAATTTAGCCCGGATATAGGCGAAGTCACTACCGTCTTTCTGACATTTATCAAATCACTAGCTTTAGTACCTCTTTGTTTCTTGAAACACTACCCCAAAACTACTTAAATTGCGTGTTTTATTCAGGCTTATGCTTCCACTAATGGTTACACTGTCAGCCTCTGCAGTTCCTTATCCTTAGGGCTGCCGTTCGCGTTGGAGCGGTTCAAAATTTTAAAATTGAGGTTTTTGCAGAAAATAAATTAATATTAAATAAACCTCTAGCAAAAAAAAAATCGGTTTTTCAACACGCCTAATAGTTTGCGAGATATGACGAACGAGAGCTTTTACCGGAACTGAAAATGCATGACGCGCGGCGTGCTTAAGGAGTGAATTTCTCGAGTCGTGTTTTGATGTTTTGGCTAAAACTGCGACAACGCAAAATGCTCCCTCAGTTTTTAACCTTATGCCGCCAAATTTGGCAGGTTCATAGAACAATAGCTGAAGATGAAAACCGTCCTTGCGAATTTTGAAATTCCGCTTCGTTCTTTTTTTTACGACTCAATCAAGGCAGTTTTGCACGCTGCAAACAAGGAATTTTCTCCAAGTACCTGTAGAAGAATAATGACGCATTCAATTAAAAATCGCCAAGACGGATTTAGAGTAAAAATTGTGTTGAAACTTACAAACAAACTAAAAAAGGTTGAAATTGAAACTGACAGCCGCATTGACTGCTAGAATTGAAATTCAAAGTTTGAGTTAAGATGCTCGCATTCGTTTATAAACCATCACTTAGACAATTTCATAAGTTTTCCGTTGATTTAAAGGTTTGTGGGTATCCGATGTGTATTACTATTAACGGAGTTACCACAGGCTGACAATCCGTAAAGTTCGAGATCTGAAAATCTCATACATTTGCTGTAATTATTTGACACGCTTACTGAGCTCATATATTTGCTGTAATTTGTAACGGCTGACTTCCCATAAATGCTATGCTGTGAACTCCAAAACACGAAAAAAAGAAAGTCAGGTAAATAAAGTTCACTTATCTGTCGCCTTTTGAGTTGTCTTGAGTCATTTGATTGGGTTTTGGGAGGCTTGATTAGTCGCGTGCTGATGTACGCGTGATGCCGTAGTACCAACAAAATACTCAAGGCCTGCAACTTTCGAGGCCGCCAAGATCCCACTGCCTCAGAATTTCGCCAAATTTCTCACACTTCCGCGCATCTATCGTCGTTCTGCTTTAGCCACATTAAAGTTCGAATGTTTGACAAAAACTGTGGCGAAAATCGGTGCAATTACTCGTTTCTAACGACCTAAACATGTCTCCTCAATTCTTCAATTGCTTCTGTTTTCGCCGTGTGCATTGGATGTCGACTCAACTGGTGTACTAGTTCAACGCTTACCAAATTCAAATTGATCAAACTGGCGACAAAACGCCACTCTCACGTCATCCGTAGCGCATATACTGTCGTACTAGCCCAGCCACCCCGGGGTATAATTTGACACTTCCGATTAAAAATGTCAAGGGTTTTTGCCCTCAACCTGGAATCGGAAATGTAAAATTAAAGCGGAAATACGAAACCTTATTTTGCTGAAGGAAATCACTCGCCGAACGAAACGAACAAAGAAAACCCTCGCCAAACAGTGGTTACAGAATAACAAACGTCCAAAGACAAAGGTACCCAGATGTCAACGATCTCACATGGCCTCATCTAGCTGCGTAAGAGGTATGCGATGCGCGTGAGTGCCTGTGTGACGTCAAGAAGCCATAGCAACGATTGAGCAAATTACAAACAATGGGACGGACCGACGGACACCGGGACAGACAACCGGACAAAGTCGACAACTCTCAAAGAAACGCGCGTACACAAAACAAAAATAGTTTTGCTGCCTTCGCTATGCTCCAGCAGCAATAAATTATTTATTGTAAATTCATATATAGATACAAGTATGGCAAAAAAAATTAATCTGACACAGCAACCTGTAGACCATTCCTATGCCACATGCCTGCTCCTCTGTACCTGCAACTTAGAACACAACTACTAATTAGCCAGGACAACCCATGTATCAGTCCATGGTACATCTCCATTAATGGACAAAAAGCAAATTTATCCCAACAGCACTGCAACTAAAATGACCCAAATCATATACTTGCCCTAAGGTACTTTTCATCTGGTTGTTAATAACATTGTTATGTGACTTTCAAACAAACACAAAGTGCTTTTCAGAACATGCCGAAGCTGCCTCAAATTGAGTGCCATTTTTACAGAGAAAGTACAAAAACCCTAAACTTCAAAGAATCATTTAGAAAGACAAAAATATCCTCAAGTAACTGTAACAGTTGAGAAAATACCTGATGACATCATGTTAATTTTTAGGTTTCTCGACCAACCTGTCACATGTATGAAGTCACAAAACGGGAAACCACACGATTTCACCCCTAGCCAGCAACTTGATGGACAAGTTTATGAAACATTTTTTCACTACTTTTCCCAATTTTTCATGGTACTCCAATATAAATCAATGACAACACGGTGAAAGTGCTGTGGTGCCAAACACAGTTGTTGAAAAATTGAGACAAAAATAAATACTCATAAGGCAAAATTTACCTATCAAAATGATTTTAGTATCACCAGTCGACTCGATTTCTCAACACAATGGTAAAAGAAACATAACTGTATTTAATGACTTACTTGTTTGGGTTTTTCTTGGCAGATCTTCTGGATCCTTTGAGTATACAGGGCCTGGCTGCAGTAAACATCCACAACAGCCGCCATATTGTAAACGAACTTTGACCGACGTTGGTTGCGTTTACATTTGCTTTGCCAAGTAATCTCAAGCTCTTAAAAGTACATGTCAGCTTCAAATACAAAAAGAAGGTCACTTCTAAAAATGACATTATTTGGGAGCCTCATTTCTAATTCAAAACGCATTAACCCAGTGCTTCGAACGCCTTTATTTACAGCTAGTCTGCTTGCATGTCAGAAATTGACCGCGCTCGAGAGGGCGCAATGCGCGTGCGCAGCAGTAATATCCTTTGTTAAGAAAAGATATTTTTTTTGCTTGATCGTTGAGTTCGTAAACAGGTTGATGGATAAATAAGGTTTTGTAGCGGGGCAGATGGTTTAGCTTTTGCTTTGAACATCTGTCAATCCCAGCTGTTCGCTCACGCATGTAAAGTAACAGCTGGTCAAGATGACCACGTCGCTAGGAACAACCGCCTCTCAGGAAACAGACATTAAGGCGCTTATGGCAAGTCTGGTTTCTTAAGACAGAACAGCAAGAAGTCTGCCAAAATGTGACCAAATTTATGATGTTTTTCTCTGATCAAGACAAACAAGTACACACCTTTCGACAACAAAATAAATACGTAAACTCCTTGTTTTCGTAAACAAGAAGGTCTAATTTTGGGTTGAGGCAAATTCTGCTTCAATCTTTTGAGGATTTCAGCCTCAAATGTTCTAAAACACGTTGTCTACCATATTTTTTAGTATTCGGTGAACATGTTGTTTTTCAATGGCACAAACAAACTGGAAGCATAATACACGCTTCATTTTTAGCCAATGCCCTGACCGAGAAGAAAGAAATATAATAAAGTATAAAGAAATTTAGAAAGAAATTTGTACATGCACAACACGATAGGCGATGCTTCACCGAAGAACACTAGCCGAGAAACAAAACATTTCCATCATATTGTGCAATAACAAAAATAAGTTTTTATACATCTTTTCTTAGTCTCAGTATGTTCTTTGCATGTTCATAGTATCACAATGTTAAAAAATTACAGAGCTTTTAGGTATAATCTATCAAATATGAATCTCGCTGGTCTGTAACATCACTAAAAATGCTTTCTCGAGAAACACTTTTTAAATGGTTTAATTAATCTACTATAAAGTAGGTTGTTTTCCGATTTGTTGCATTGTACATTGCGCATTGTTGCATACCCAAACGCATCATGGATGCAACGAAGCTTTGGATAGCATTGTAGGTGTCTGCCATGATAAAGCGACATTCGTTCTCCACATTGCTTCCAGGGCTAATACACGAATGTCGTTGCTTCATTTAGGCACCTATTTACGAACTCAATACATCCAAGGTGCGTTGCGGTCTGGGTATGCAACAATACACAGTGCAACAAATCAGAAGACAACCTTTTTTGAATTAAGTGTATATGTTTCTTAGCTCGTAATAACTAAATTGTAAACAGCGCATAATTCTATTAGATTAGTTTTAACTGTATATTGCAAATGTAGGGTTCTTATTTTGTTATTTTGTTTTATTTACGTGGATACATGTAAAGTAGCTTTTCAAGCTAAGTGTTTTTTCACGTAAATTAACTACATATAACTTTTCTGAACTTTAACTATCTTATCATATTTTTTTGGCATTTTTTGACCCTCCCGTTCTTCTAGAAACTTTTTAACAATCGAGTACTTACCCTTGACAGCAGCTCGACTAAATAGGGACTCAGGAAATGGGGGAGCGCTTCTGCAACCTTGTGTAAGGCCGTCACAGCGCAGAGCA
>JAOBRG010341436.1:0-14450 GCA_027574985.1 Umimayanthus nakama | reverse complement strand
TTGTTGCACTACATGCTTGTTTCAAAAGGTTTTGAAACAAGAACGTAGTGCAACAACAAAATTTTAATCCAAATAACTGCTTTATATATATATATATATATATATAGCCAAATAGAATTGACTTTATAATGGGGAAGCCTTTTTTATTGACAAGGGAGGGGGATAGTTGAAGAGCAAAATAAAGCAAAATTGCTTTATGTTTTTGAATACACATTTATTTTATAGAAAAATAAAGCAAAATTGCTTTATGGTTTTGAATATACATAAATTGCATAATGCTTTGCTGTAAGCAAGCTGAACATTAGGGCAGCCTAGGTCTATAGATCCCCCCCTTCCCTCTCCTTAATCCTACAATCCTGCTGAGTTATGTGCAAGTACATGTTTGCAGTCCCTGGAAAATATGTATATTTAGTCAAAGTGACACTTACAATTTCTCTACCTCCTTTTAGTTTCACCTTGATTCCATAAACAGAAAAGAGGCCAAATGTGCCAAGCGACAGATCCACATGAAGAACATATCTGGCAATAAGCTCAACCAGCCAGGCAAAGAATCTGCACATGACAAACAATGTGCAAGGAATGCACAGATTTAAAATTCCTATTAATAGTTATATTAACAATTGATTTAAATAATCACCGCAATGACTGTAGCTACTTATTAAAGAGAAAGGTGCTTGGAATCAGACCTGAACAAACCCCCCTTCCAATCTCTCATCCCCAATAGAGACTGAGCATTGAGCAGCAAACCAACTTTTATTTTCAGATCCTACTGGTATTTGGCAAATTCATTCAAAAGCAAAACACTAGAACATTTATTCTACATGTGCATGTAAGTATAACAATGCCAGTACTGTTTTTCCATCCATGATTCACCTTGAAACACGCTAACTCACATCTAGTAGTACATGTAGTTTGGACTAGGGTAAAGGTGTATCATTTGGCAGCTTTGCCTGGAGGGAACAGGGACACATAAACTCAATGCCAACAACCACACCACTGTCAGACCAGTCTAATTTATTCAATTGATGTTGTCTATACTGCTCTTTGCAGATCATTCAGGAAAATGTTCTTCTTTGTTATACTCCCAAAAGGATACTTCAACTGGAACAATTGATGGGTGATGGTATTGCAAGATGCTGACGGGTTGAGTCAAACTTGGCAGAGAAGGGAAGACTAAATCACTGAAAACATGTAGCTGTCATGAGATCTTACAAATGTGGACCAGCAGACCAGGGAATGGGGTACACCTAGCAGATCTGGATCAAGGTTCAATCCTCGTCAAAATGCTTTCTTCCATTCCAAAACTTTTACAGAAGCATGACTTGGATGTGCCCTACTCCCCTCCCCCAGCATAAGTACTGCAGGTTATTATACTATGTGCATAGATATGCGCATGGCTAGAAGCAGCATTGAAGACATTCGGCTTTGTTTCAATTCAAAACATTGCAATTGTCAAAAAACTGAATTAAAGGCCTTATTAATTGTTTTCCCAGTGGAAGCTCGCATATGGCGCTTGTTTCTGTCAGTTGTTATAAACGCATGCAACGTGATCCGCATTTACTTCAGTCAAACTTGGGACCTGTTTTAACTTATAGTTAAATCACTCATTCACTGTGATTGTCACTGTGTACATGGTTCTGATTCTGCCATCTGACCCCGGTTTGAGTTATTCGCACGATCGCAATTTTCTTTCAAACAACTTACCTTCCCAGAAATATAGCTGACACCACAATGATCAGAAAGATCACAGCAGCGTAGGCGAAAAACATTTCTTCTTCCTTAATTTTGTTTATGTTTGTAGCTGAAAAATAAACCTCCACAAATCCGCCATCTTTAAATTTTTCCCCAAGTGTCTTATGGGAAATGTTGTCTTACTCCGCTGGCCACCAAGTTTCGAGTCTTCAACCCCCGGCCACCCCAGGGGTATAAGCTGGAGTAGAATTCATAACAAAATTAATGATAATGATAATGAATATAATACTAATAATAATAGTAATAATGATAATAATAATAATAATAATTACGATAACGAAAGTAAAAATGACAATAAGAATATAACAACAATGATATTAATAAAAATAATATTAATGATAATAACAATGACATGATAATGCTAATGATAATAATCACAATCATTATAATAAGAACCATGACAATCATAACGATTACGATACCGATAACGATACTAAAAATGATAATGATAATGATAGTGATAATGATAATGGTAAAGAACACAAAATCACGTCGAAAAACTTTAAAAAAATACGCGACGACTGGCCATGGGATCGGGAAAAGAAAGGTTATCCCCATAGGCGTGACGCTTTCATAAAATAAAAAAGGCATCCCTCCCAACTACGAAAAATTGGGAAAAGTAGTGCTAGTCAAATTACACTTTTTCACCTGTGACTTAATTTTGCTTTGTTATTAAACCTTTACTCAATGCGTTGTTTTGTTTTTCTTTCTACTGATGTCGAACTCTTTCTATAACTTGGTTACAACTTGTTTAGAAATAACACAAATAGAAGCATCTAGTTTTGCAGTATCTAAAAAGCCCTAAAAATCAACTAAAAAAACACATTATCGACCGGTATCAAAGTTCATTCTGTAGTATGTGTGCGTGTTTCCTACTGACCAATCAAAACAGTTTAAAACCTAAGTTGGATTGCCTCTCAGCCAGAGAGGCGTTAACTTTTTGCCCGGGCTTTTTGCACTTTAATATATCCATTTTAATACGTTCTTCAATCTGTAACCGTACAGGGTGTGCGCAAGTTCACGAGCTAGTGCCACCGTGATAATGCGTGTACCCAAGGGCCAATTGTTTTTTTGCGGAAACGAAAAACAAAAGTCGACATTCGATTTCCAAAATCCATTTGCGTGAAGGACCAGAAAACGGATTTTTGCCGAAATCCGTTGGTGTGCAGGACCATAAAACTGATTTTGGAGGAAAATTCCAATTTCATGCTTTCGTTTGACAACAACAACGAAAGTAGATTTTAAAATGCTTGTACCCAAGGGTCAACCGTTTTCTTGCGAAAACAGAAAACTGAGCTTTATAATCGTCTTCGACTTAACGTTCCATTCAAAAACAGAAAACGGAAAAGGACATCCGAATCCCAGTTTCCGTGTTCGTGAAGGGTTCATAATCGGATTTTGGAGAAAATTTTAGTTTCACGTTTCTGTTTGACCACACAAAGGAAAACAGCTTTTAAAATGCTTGTACCCAAGGGCCAACCGTTTTCTTCTAAAAAAATGCTTCTAAGAGTTTAACTGAGACTGCAAATTTACTCCAAAACTCGTTTCCGTGCAGGACCAGAAAACGGATTTTTTCAATCTCACGTTTTGTTTGACCACAAATACGAGAAAACGGGCTTTTAAGTTCAATATTTTGCTGCTAATCTCAACCCGGGCTGAGATTTTCCGTGTACATGTAATCGGCTCCTAAGAATTTAACTGAAAATGAAAATTTACTCTAAAACCCGTTTTCTGGTCCTGCACGAAGACGTGTTTTGGTGAGAAAATTTTCAGTCTCAGTTAAATTCTTAGGGGCCGATTACATGTACATGGAAAATCTCAGCCCGGGTTGAGATTTCAGCCCGGCTAGGTGGGCTGAAATTTCAGCCCGGACTCTTTGACAAATGTTAACAAAAGTGAACTTTCGATTACAAGTAGAAAGTTTCAATCCGGGCTAAATTTCAGCCCGGTCTGCACCACCCGGGCTGGGATTTTCAACCTGGCCAAATGGGCTGAAATTTGCATGTAATTGCAATGAAATCTCAGCCCGGGCTGATTGCCAAAATTCTGCGTCCACGTTGTGAGAGAGACAGCGGAAAATACAGTAACCATGCGCTGTGCGGTGTTAAACATGACGTGTCTGCACATTTTTCCTTATCATATTTTGCCACCATTGTTCTGTACGCCGATTTATCACTCAAACTGACCTGGTCTTATGTCGAACTTGACGAGCTCGGATTTGTCTTTGCCTTCGATAAATGTAGCTTTTCCAAGCGGAAATGTGCGCTGCTACAACAAGATTTCGTTTAAATTCAGGTCTATCGCAAAAATCTGAAAATTCAGTGCTAGAAGTAGCCCCAACTGGGAAAGAATCAAGGCACTTGTTTTCAAAAGCAAAATCCTTCTACGCACCGTTTGGTTTGTTGTGATTGTAGAATCTCCGGCGCAAAGGTTTGAATCTCATCCCATGCTGATTTTCGTCATATAATCAGAAACTTGGAAGCATTTTCACCAAAATGGCAGCAAAGTATAAAAAACCGTGAGATTGAAAAAAATCCTTTTTCTGGTCCTGCACGGAAACGGAATTTGGAAGTCGAGTATCGACTTTTGTTCCCCGTTTTGCAAGAAAACGGTTGGCCCTTAGGTACAAGCATTTTAAATTCTATAATCGTATTTGTGGTCAAACAGAAACGTGATGCTGACAATTTTCTGCAAAATCACCGCTTTCGGCCCCTGCACGAAACGAAAACTGCGATTTGGACACAAATTTCCGTTTTATGTTTTGGCAACAAACGTAAAGTCGAAGACGAATATCAAATTCCTATTGCCGTTTTATAAGAAAACGGTTGGCCCTTGGGTACACACATTTTAAAATCTGTTTTCGTAGTTGTTGTCAAACGAAAGCATGAAATTGGAATTTCCTCCAAAATTCGTTTTCTGGTGCAGCACGCAAATGGATTTTGGCAAAAATTCGTTTTCTGGTGCTGCACGCATCAGATTTTGGAAATCGAACATCGACTTTTGTTTTCCGTTTTCTCAAGAAAACAGTTGGCCCTTGGGTACACGCATTGTGATGCTGTCATGACGGTAACCGGAGGGACACGTACGTACTATGTCTTAACACAGGCTGTCCAACCTACACAAGGTGTTATTTTTTTGGGCACCTTACATCCTACCTAGATGTAAATCTTAACTACAGTTTTAAACACCGTCTATTTTTAATGTGTAACCCATGGATTCAAATAAAAGATTGTTGTTGTTGTTGTTGTTGTTAATAGAGGATAAAAATATTTGTATCCAGGGTAGAGGGTGTCTGGTAGATGTTCCATATTACATGGTTTCCGTTCGATTTCCGCATTCCTTAATCCTTACAACCGCGGTTGTTTTCACCAACTGATTACGACTGCTTATTATCGTAACGAGCGGATACAGACATCTTGTCGGTTGCGATAGAGGAAATTTCAGAGCCAAATAACAAATGCTATTGGATCCCGAAATTGAGCAATATCCTAAAACAGAAAAAAAATACATTATTGCACCTCCACGAACAAATCAAAAAGTTTGGCCACAGAACGTCCACAACCGTTAAGCGGTTAAGTATTGTCGTAGTTCACAATCTTTCATCAGTATGAACCAGTACTGTTACAAAAGAACTAAAATTCCTCCAATGACAGAGATAATCCAAATCAGGGATGAAATCAAAGACGAGGCAATTTAATACGAAGTCTGCCAATGTAGAGTTACAAGGTCGATCCTCATGAAGTTAGGGCAATTGACGTAGGACACAACTTAAAAGTTTGTATTTGTTCAAATCAAGAATTTGACTCCTCTTTGGCATTTTACCTTGCAACCATCAGCGTGTACGTGGTTATGGACGGGGAACCAAATGAGTCGCCCCATAACGAGGTGAGTCGTTACTGTTAACAAAGTTTCCGTCAACAGCGCTGGGTTTTGAAGACGCGCGTTTTGTTTTCCGACTTGAACCAAGGAGCTTGTTCTGTTAATCAAAACACGTTTTAAATGACTTTGAATGACAACCTTGCAAAAATGACGCTACAAGAAACAATCTTCTTCTTCTGAGAACACAAAGTCAATGTACGAAAACCACTAATTAAGTCTTGATCAGTAACATGTGGTGTTACGACTGTTTTGAATTTTAAAGTTGCATACTGTACTGTATGTGAAGGCTTGACTTGACCTCCATTAGTCTTCTTGCACCCGTGATTACACAAAATCACGATAAGCGTGTCTGCTTTTTGGGAGTGGTAGTCGAATAATATGCTACAGAACAGGCTTTCGATATAGTAATTACATAAACCTATGAACGCTGAATGTCTTGAATAGCGAGCACACTGTCTATTGTTTAAGTTTTCCTTTGCTCTAACTAGATACTAGTGCGCAAAATACATGTGATGTTGTTTTTGAACAAGCGTGATTGTAAAAGGAAGTTCCGCTTACATAACTCATCGAAACAGTTTAATCCCGTTCCTATAGAAACAACTAAATACTTGACAATATCGGAATTTCGAATTTACGTCAGGAAAAATGCTTCATTCGAAAAGATTCCATTGACTTTAACTCTATTGGAATTCGCTTCTAACTTGCCTAAGGTATGAAAGTTAGACTACTTGATAGCAGGAACGTGTTTAAAAAATCTATTAATTTGGTGTTATTTACCTGGAATTACAGCTATCGTATTGTTTATATTATTCTCCTATATTGTGTATTTATAGTACGATTATTGGATTAACGCACATCTTCCTCATATTAAACAACGTCTGAGGTAACGTCACGAAAACTGGTAAAAATAGAAAACGCTTTGCAGTATTATCACCAAGTCAGGCTTCTTCATCTTGCTATTGCTGTAGCTATTAAGGCCTCGTTTACATGGGCCGGGCTGTCCAGGCATGCCGGGACAGCCCGGCTTGCCGGGACGAAAACAAGCGAGCGTCACCAATAACACTTGCAGACGCTAAATTTTTTAGAAAAATGAAAGATAAAAATCACCTTTTACATGATTTCTTGCCCAAGCCCAAGAAACATTCTTATAATTTAAGGAAGGCCAGTCACACCAAGCCAAAGCTGAACACAGAACAGTTTAAAAATTCTTTTGTAATAAGATTGATTTTTGAAAATGGCCTTTTGTAAAAATATATTTAGTTTGTATTTCTAGCGCAAGCCAGTATACTAATTGTATTACTTAATAATTCTATTGTAGTTTTTACTATTTTTAATATTGTTGTAACTCATGATATGTGCGCTTTATCAGAGCTATATTAAAGACACAATAATATAACACTTGGCAGCGCATGCGTATACGTTCGTCAAAGCACAAGGTCATCCCGGCAAGCCGGGATATCTCGGCTAAAACCCTTTACATGTACAAAACAAACAAAAAGTTGTCCCAGCAAGCTGGGGCACTCAGCAAGCCGGGCTGTCCCGGGTCACATGTAAACGAAACGGCAAAATACAATAGAGCCGGGAAACCCGGCAAACCGAGCTGTCCCGGCACGCCGGGACAGCCCGGCCCATGTAAACAGGGCCTAAGTAACATCGATGCTTTAGCCGCCATTAGTGTTATTTTTGTCGCCATTGTTGTCGTTGTTGCATTTGTTGTCGCTGTTTTTATCGTCGTTATTGCGGCGACTCTTTGTCATTTTCGTTGGCGTCGCTGGCCGTAATGTTGTACTTGTTGTGTTGTTAGTTTTATTATTTTGACATTGTGTCTATCATTGTTGTTGCTGGTTTGCTGGTGTTGTCGTTCTAGTTGGTGCCACTGTTAGTTTTGTTTTGTTTCACAGCTTCTTTTATAGTTGCTGCTGTGCAGTTGTTGTTTTATATGCTGTTTTCATTGTCGTTATTCGTATTGTATTGTTGTGTCACTTTTGTACAACTGTGTGTTTATTTTGTTGTGTTAAATTGTACTTGTACTGCGTTGTATTGTATTTAACTGTACGGTGTTGTGTTGTTGGAGTTATGTTGGTTGGGTTTGGTTGTGTCATGCTGTGCGGTGCTGTGCAATCAGTTTGGAATTGTTTTGTGCTGTACATGTGTTGTAAACATTATGTTGTGTTGTGTAGTGTTGCGTTGCGTTGTGTTGCGTTGTATTGGGTTGGGTGTGATGTTGTGTCACGTTGTGCTGTGCAATCAGCACTGTTTCGCGTCGTGCTGTGTTGTAAACATTATGTTGTGTTGTGTTGTGTTGTGTTGTGTGATGTTATGTTATGCTGCGCAGTCACTGCAGTGCAGTGATTTACTGTGCTGTGTTCACTTTTGTTATTACTCGTGGCCGGAAGGCAACGAGCTGAAGATTCGGCTCCGTTTTTGTTCTTTTTCGTGTCACATTTTTCATGCAAGATTAGCTCATTGGTCTACACAGGAGAAATCCCACAGCGGTTGAGATTTACACTACTGTCACACTTCTGTTCACACCAGTGTCACAACAGTGGCCTGACTTGAACTTTTGAAGATTTGGAAGGTATGTGGAACAATAGTCAGGCTCGTTTTGTGTCACATCGCATGCGTTACGCAGAATCAGCTCATGATCATCCTGGGTGTCTCGATACCGCACAACTTTAGAACAACTCTTTTTTCTTTTTATCTTTTTATTTCAAAATTAAGCGATTATAGGCCACGAGTTAGGTTTTTGTAGAAACCTTTATTGTTTTACGTGCAATCCCGTACTTCATCAAAATAGTCACACTGCACCCACCTGGTTAGTGGTCTAGTGCAGTGTTACAAAATGGTGGAGCTGTCTAACTTCGGCGTCAGCAACATCTACAGCTTGCTATAAAAGAGCATTCCAAGTAACAATAGCGAGACGAACAAAGCTGTATGCGGGTACATAGAGAGATGCGCTTTTCGGTTTGCATGTGTCTAGTTTTCTGCCTGGAGGGTCTAATGACGAGGGATTCCAAAGACACGAAAGTACTGAAGTCAACTACGTCCGCTTCTTGAAAAGCCATGGTTTTAATTTTATCTCTTGAGCTCGAATCTTGTCTCTTCTGAAGTAAGTGCCAACCAAAGTTATTTAAGAGACTAGTAACGCTGCCTAGTTCGAATTTTTATCGTTAGACATGACGAAACATGCAGTTCGTCTTCGCACTTCCTCCAATTCGTTCCTGAGGTTGTGCGCTCTCGAGCTATCTGACAAGGTCGAGGTAAACCGGTTTTGCTTTTGTTGTTTTACAACTGCGTTGTGTTCTGTTGCGTTGTGTTGTGTAGTGTTGAATTGTGTTTTCTTACTATTCTTCTGCATTGACGAGTGGTCGCTGTACATCACTGCATGGTGTATTGAGATTATTTAGTTCGGAAATCAAAAATTTCAACTATTCTTTAGAAGTTCAGTCTTAAAAGTCTATACCCTCCCCATGCTCCCTTCCTTAAATTTTTTCTCGCCACTCGCCCCAGTGCTTACCCTTATTGGCTATCACGATTCGTTGCCTATACTCTAATTATAAAACGCTGTTCGCTGTTGGATCGCCATCTTCGTAGTTTCGTATTTTAACTATATCGGATACTCAGCTCACCGGAATACTGTCGTCAATGTGGTAGCTGCTTACGTAAATTCGAGCTTCATATGTCAACGTTTCATCGGTTCAACGGTTTTTGTATTCCGCATGCATATTATACTAAGAAAATACACAGTATTATTGTATAAAGTAATTGATAGAGTGGAGCGAGCAGGTTGTAAATCAGGGAATCCTGCACCCTACAACGGTTCAGTACTGTGCAGTTCTTCCTAAGTGGCAATAGTTACCTCAGAGGCAGGTCGAAGCATGTGTTAATTAATGGGCCAGCTAAACTCAAGCTTAGACTGAGAGGCCTTCTTTACCTGTTCGGTCGTAGACCCCTTTCAACAGGTTGCCCATCTTTGACAAAGGCGGTAAGTTAAAGCTGATGCACAAAATATTGGACTTTACCTTTAAAACAATTTTCAAATATCTATCAAAGACCATTCTGCATATGCAATTCGGTCGCCTGCTTGCAGAATCAAAGAACTTGGATCATCTTGACACAGTTTAAGAAACGTTTTGAGATCTTAATGCTAAACACCCAATATTTATCCCCCTCGGGGCTTTTGATATTCCTTTTGGACGGTGGCTTATTAAGTTGACTATTAATTATTTGGTTCATCCTGCACCTGGCAACCATTTGATGTGGTCACGTTGCTATGGAGCCCACGCCACAAGAATTCCTGCGTAAGTTGAGTCTATATTCATAAACAACAGGGCCCGGTTGTTCGAAGAATGGATAACTCTATCCAGCGGATAAATCCTCATCCGGTGGATAAAATTGGCGCATTGTCCAATCAAAATCAAGAATGCGTCAATTTTATCCACTGGATAGCGATTTATCCGCTGGATAAAGCTATCCACTCTTCGTACAACTGGGCCCAGAACAATAATTTTCAATGAAATTTTTTTCACTCTGTGGTTAGTATAAGTTTTTCTAGAACACTGATATTTTGTTGAAATCAAGATTGCAATCAGTGGTGGAATCTTTTGAGTACAACCGACACATCATTAAACAAAATTGTAAAATTATCGTTACTGCGCTGAAATTGCGAGGAAAAACTTCAAAACCAAACATTTTCGCGCGAAAGGAGCATATACTCCCGGAGATCCTACACTATTAAAAAAGAACAAAACGGAACTGACAGATCAAAGTACTTTATTAGTGTGCTGTTGTCATTGAATGATTCATTGGTATACATCTGGCGATATTATATGGCAAAGATATTTCGCGCTTTCCGATTGGTTCTTCAGCGGTCTTGACTTCTCACAATGCCTACGGGCACTTGCTCATTGCTGTTGTCGCTTTTGGAAGGAAAATACGACATTATTTGATAAAATAGCTATTCACCTCGAACTTTCGGTGTTTACTGGAACAGCAAACTTCGACCTTAACGCATTGACCACGCTCTCGCTTGACCAATGGAGTCATATAATATTTCACACACAAACCTCACTCTCAGTTAACAAGTAGTTAAAATATCATTTTCAAGTGCTTTAACAAATATCACTTTCAAGTGACCTTAAAACTATTCTAAATGTCTATAATTTGGCGAAGGTAGTGACTTTTCTCTTTTCAAAACAATTATATTTGTAAGTTTTAATATAATTTTTGTCTCGTCATTATTTTGGGGCAACTAACTAAGCCTCGCTGTCTGAGCTATTGTTTTTTTTTTTTTCAGTTCAATTATGCTTTCAGCCAGTACTCGGATTTTATTTTTAAAAATCATCATAAAACTGACCTAACATTGAGATCATGTCAGTTTGTCGTCGTTTTTAGATGCATCGAGAAAGTTCACCGCCTCTCTTCTTGGTCCTGGCACGAGGGATGATGTGTGGGCGAATACATCGATACACTTTCCCATTCAATCATTAAAGCTAAGAGTGGCAGGTGGCTGTTTCTTTACTTAGTTAGCGCAAAACGGTGGCCTAGGATTCTTATAACCGTCAGTAAAAACACTCAGTGATTCTTGATTATATCCAACAAAAAACTGAAGGTAGGGAAGCTCTTGTTATTAATATTGTTTGTCATTTTTGCCAGTTCGGGGATTATTCCAATATTATCGAGTTTAGTGTTATCATTATATATTGGTTCCAGAGGTCTTCAATAACTTCATTTATGTCTTGCGTTGTTCACTGCTGCCTTCTTAAAATTGTTTTATAAAGAAAAAAGCTTCGCCAAATCCATGTTATTTTTAAGATAATACTAACTGTAATTATCGTTTGAGACTGCCCTTATCTTACCCTGGGTACAAGAGGCAATACTCGCACAAATCGGAACATTCGTATCGAAATAAGGCTGCACTCATGGGGGGAAAGAGGATTTTAGGGAGGTGTCAAATTTTTAGGGTCAAAAAGGGGGTCTCCAGGGGGGATGCCAATTTTTTTAAAGTTCTGTCTAGCTCATGTAATAGAGGAGGGGGGGACTTATTTTTCAACTAATTGCCGGGGGGATTGTAAAAATTTGTGGAGACCTTGAGGGGATGGAAAAAACCCTCTGCCCCCCCTGTAGCATACATAATAATGCAGCCTAAACTGCGATCTTTCTAGTATTAGCGACCAGCTATCATGAAGTTTGTGTAATAAATTTAGAATAAAGAACGGCCTGTCATTCAGAAAAGGACATAGGCAATCGCCGTGTTCTCACTTTTTATATATTTTTATACTTTCCTTTTTCTTTTTGTTTTCTTCTCAGTTCGCTTGGTGCCTCAGTTTAAGGTTACCGTTCACCTTGAGCGGTGTTTTCAGTTTTCCGTACGTAACTCCGTTAATATGCATCGGATACCCACAAACCTATATATCAATGGAAAGCTTATAAAGTTATCTAAATGATGGTGGAAAAATTGTTTAAAAATTTTACTTTATAAACAAATGCGAGCATCATAGTTCAAACTATTTGTTTCACTTCTAGACGTCAATGTGGCTGTCAGTTTCAATTTCAACCATTTTTAGTATGTTTATAAGTTTTAGCACAATTTTTTTCTCTAATTCCGTCCTGGCGATTTTAATTGAATGCGTCGTTAATTTTTTAAAGGTATTTGTAGAAAATTCCGTATTTGAAGCGCACCAAAACTGCCCAGATCGAGTCACAAAAAATAATTGGAGTGGATTTTCAAAATTCGCCAGGACGGTTTTCATCTTCTGCTATTGTTTTATGAAATTGCCAAATTTGACGGCGTGAGGTAAAAAATTGGGGGAGCATTGATCCTTTGCGTTGTCGCAGTGTTCAGAAAAAACATGTCTCGAGAAATTCACTCCTAAAGTACGCCGCACTTCATACAATTTCATTTCCGGTAAAAACTCTCGTTCGTCATATCTCGCAAACTATTAGAAGTATTGAAAAACATTTTTTTCCTACTAGAAGCTCATTTAATGTGTTAATATTTTTTGCTATTCAATGGATGAATATACATCTAGACCTCGTCCATGCACACGTAAGCGCTTAAGTTTTGAAAATGCCACTCTTTTTTTGTTTTGAAAAAAAAATGCCGACAGATACGGAGCATTTTCGAATCATTTTCTACGTATATCCGTACGCACGATAGCCTCGAACAGCGCATGCGCATTGATAGCCTGCGAATCGAAAGAAAGATGAAGCGAAAACTCTTGCTTACAGTTTCGTTTATCAAATTTAGTCCTTACAAACCTCAAAATGTCAAATACCCGCCTACTAAAGTCCGGGTATAAGAAAAAGGAAAATTTTAAGCAGAATCTATGGACGTCATCGTTATCGGAAAGCTCTATTTTTGCGCGTCTACGTGAATATGCTGCGATGCGTTTACAAAAAAAATCCATTCTGGAGAGCGTTTGCGAAAAGCTGCGTTTTCTCTCATTCTCTTCACCGTATACGTGTGATAGCCATATCAATAACAAAAAAAGTTGCGTTTGAAAATCAGTAAGTGGCGACTTGTCACAGATTGCACGCTGCCACGGCCAAAGCTTGAACAAAAATTCATAAAACACAGGTAATTCCTATAAAGAGATCGAGCGCATACAAGACTTATGCCAGTTACCCTTCATTTTTAAAATACCTAAAAAAGGATGCAGAAATGATGCGTCCACGAATTCCGGTGAAGTTAATTATAGAAGGAATGGGAGGAGGCAGAAATGTTAAATAATTTTAAAATAAAAATGTTTTTATGGGTCCCAACGACAAAGTTCGAACTTTTGGCGTTCCAATGCAAAAATAAAGATTTTTAAAAACTCGATTAGGGAGCTGTGTCTTACAGTATCCTAATTACAGTCGGTTACATGTATAGTCTAGAAAAACTCGGTATAAACGCATTTCAGTGTAACATTTCATATTATTTTTGTACACTTAACGAGTTATATAATTTTAACAATTTGGAAAAGTAATTTGACGTAATGTATATAAAGTTAATCTATCAGGCAATTATATGACATAAGTAAAGAAAGATTACTTATCAAAATGCTCAGTTGAAACTGGAATTTATGGTATAAAGCCTTTGCAAAACGAGGCTCTTAATCAGTGTGCAAAATTTCTTTGTGAAGGCAAATCACACAATATTGGGGTTTCTCACTTATCTTTCTTTGATGGCAGAAAAAGCACGAATGGCTTTGTATCGAGATATCATAAAATCTTCTGGTTTCGTTTTGGAGATTGTGAGCCGAATGGCCTCTTCCTTGATGTTGCCAGTCTCTTGCTAAAATCTGCGACAAGTGTGACGTATGACTCATAAAAGTGATTATGCTTTTTCAAAATACCTTATTGTAACTAATTGTGAGTTTTTTTGTTCGAGTGTAACTTTGCATTAATTGTTTTACATTTTTCAATAAGACAAATTAGTTTACTTTTTATTTTGACAATAGTTGCCTCACTCAAATGTTCGTAGTCAGCGCATGTTTTATCTATTATTTAAAACGAGAAGAGAGTCCACTGTTTTTACCATATTGTTTTGTTCCGGTTAAATGATATATATAGCAATAAAAATATGTGTAAGAAGAATAATACCATTCACTAAAATAATTGTAAAATATCAACATTAAGCTTGAAAAATATACTTAATAAAAAGTCTTGAAATTTTCGCCTTTTCACCGTACCCCGCTAACGACAAGTTTATCAATGTTTGCAATTCAAGTGAAATTGAGGGTGAAATTCATTTTCTACTTCATTGTTCAAGATATAAAACACTGCGTAAATCATTCCTTGCAAGACAATGTCAATTACTTAATAAATCCTTTGAT
>JAOBRG010341425.1:0-14451 GCA_027574985.1 Umimayanthus nakama | reverse complement strand
AATGGAACCATTGCTTGTTCCTTCAGTAACACACGTGTGTTGGAGTGCCATGTGGGGGAGGGCATGGGCAAATTAGTGTTTATCAAGCATATCAGGGGGTGGGACAGGGTCTAGGCAATGGAACCACTCCTTGTTCCTTTAGTAAGTTGTATACTCACATGTGTTGGAGTGCCATGTGGGGGAGGGCATGGGAAAATTAGTGTTTATCAAGCATATCAGGGGGTGGGACAGGGTCTAGGCAATGGAACCATTGCTTGTTCCTTTAGTAAGTTGTATACTCACATGTGTTGGAGTGCCATGTGGGGGAGGGGGTGGGACAAATGTTTGCTCTCCAAGCTGTTGATGCGGTTTCCCAACTTGTCCTTATGTGAAAAAGAACCAGATATTGCATGCAGTAAGTACCTTTCAAAGGTTTAAAAATGTTAATCACAAGTTTTACAGCACCAATGATGAGTTAATTGGTTTCCAAAACCTTTTTGGAAACAGCTAATTAAGCTATCCAATCCTTAAGGGTTCATCGGTTGAAAAATACTAAAACTTAAATTCCTCTAAAAAATACATTTAAATTGCCCTTCTTTTTGTGCTGGCAGTTTAAAATATTAATTCTTTTGTTTGTCTTGTTTTGATTTGTTTTAAGTAAATACTTATCATAAATTGCCTTTCTAAAATTGCAGTTTTCATTTCAACATCCCTTTATTTATCTTGTTGTTCAAGTTAATGTTTATTTAAACTTAAATGCTCTTTCCAATTTAGCAGATAAAGTTTTCTCCAAAGCCGAAGCACAGTTTGTTTAATATATTATTGGCTGTGAACAAGTAAGTTTACCATGCCACCAAACTTCAAGACAGGGACACAATAAACATAGACTGAAGCCAAAACAGTTAATGTTAAGGAAAATTTTATTGGTATAATTTAATTTCTTGTCATTCTTATTTATATATTTTTATTTATTTATTATTTGTTCCTGATCATTGGACTGGACGCATGTCACGCTTCTGAATTCTTGCTTTGCATCGCATCATCTCAACCACAAAATGACTTCAACTCCAGCTCCATGCAGTACTCAGAAATCACCTGGATAATGCCTAGTATGCAGTGTACATTACATTGCGTCACACCTTTCCAATTGCATAAATATTTTCCTACAGAAATAAAACACCAGAGTGACAATTTCCAGTGTCCTATAACTTGAGAGCAAAGAAGGAAATGTTTGGCTCTAGAGATCTATTGTGAAAAGATAGAGTTTATAGGATTATTTTTATCTTGGCATATAATTATTGCCCAGAGACGAAAACTGAAGCAAGGAGAAGAGGGGGGAGAGGAAGACAGCAACCTGCTGTTTGGCTCACAAACAACAACATCATGAATGGTCAGCCAAGAAATCAATCCGTCATTGTACTCAGAGAGATAAATTTGCTTAGGGACTCTCAATTGAAAGTACTTTTGCTCCTAATAAAACTTTAGTATTGCCCTAGAATGCATCTGTAATACAAAATATTCAGTAATTTTGTTCTAAGAACTAATGCCAAACACGTTTGTCTATTTTTGGATTTGAACTTTTTGCGCACCAGTGTCCTTAAATGTGATGTTAAATGGCAAGTAAATTCAAAGACAATAAACAGTTAAAAATGCATGGCATAAGCTCTGTTTTTAAACAAATTAATGATTTTCAATTTCCAATATGGAGCAAGGCATTGTTAAATTCTATTCTAGAACAAGTGTTCTAAGCAGGGTTGCCACTATTAACTGGATGTGAAATTCAAGGACTTTTCCAGGAATTTTCAGGACCTTTTCAAGTAAAATCAAGGAGCTTCCTTACTAAAAAAGCTTTGTTATTCTGTATATTAACTAAACAATGAGCTTAACAAAACTTGCTTTTTGGGAAAAATCAAGTGCCTGTTTTGGTTTTCATACACAGTTACATCAAAAGATTTATGTCTGGTTGTGACAAACTACTAATTTTGATTATTGATTGCAGTTAAAGGTGAAAAAGTTTGCTCATTCCAGGATTTTCCAGGACCGTAACCCAAATTCAAGTACTTTCCAGGGCCTGGAATTTTCTTTTGCCAATTCCAGGACTTTCCATGATTTTCAAGGACCATGGCAACCCTGTCTAAGGATCACATATAACATTACAAACACAACATGGTTAAATGTTTAGTAAAGTTTGTCAGCTGCAATACACTGACAGCCCCTTGGTTAAATGTCGGAGCCAAGTGAGATGATGTTGGCCAGCAAGAATCCAGTAGCCCACCGACATCTGTCCAATGTCTGTATTATGAAACTGTTACATAAATCAACTTTCTATTGTTGTATATCTTAAGTGAGCAACCACAAAAAACCATCACGTGCTATTTAGTATCAAGGCTTGAATCCTTTGTAGAACTGTGCTCTTCTCATTGGCTAACTCTTGAGCAAAATGCATAACTAGACTCAACCAACATGGAGGAAGAGTTGGATTAAACAGAAATACACCTCATTGGTTCCTGCAACATTCAGTTTCTAGAATAGGCAGTTTTCAACATTTCAGACAGCAGTATTTACCGGTATCACAAACCAAAAAACAGTGGTGCATTTACACAGCAAATTTCCATGTAGCATTTTCACAGAGGTTTTACAATATTTTTTTAAGATCTCTGACTAGAGAAAAACCAGTATTCAACCTTCAGATGTTTTTAACTCTTGCAAGCTATACATTCTGCCTTGCACATTATTTTATTTTTGTGTTGAATTTTAATGTTGGAAACCAATTTTACAACTGATATAGCTCAGTTTACCATATCTCGGTGCTTTTGAGGCTATTTAACCTTTCACTCCAACCAAATTATCAACATCTATCTTCTCCTCAAACAATCATTACAAAATCAGATGGTTAGTTTAATTGAAAATGTGACGGTTAATCACATACTCCACTCTCATCCAAGATGAAATGTAAAACTTACTCAACCTACTAATTTGAAAAACAGGGAAAAGAGTACGGAGAATTTGCAATTCTTCTTCTGCACTTTTTGGGAGTAAGAGCAAGAGGGTTAAATTATTAAGTGAAGATGTCAGTTCTATTTCTTGTGTTGACTAGTAGCTACTAAAGGAGCTAAACATAATTTTTATAAAAACTATGATTTAACATTTGATAAGACTTATCTCATCACAAGATCAACATATTTTGTTCAAAATACTGCAACAGGGGGTGCAAAATTAAAATAATAGTTGTTACTTTAATAATGTAGCACTTGAGGTACATTGTTTCATATAGCACCTGCCACACATTTTAAAAGCACAGAAGCCACAAAAAAACCAAATCAGAAATGAGTATCAGTGCAAGAACTACCCACGACTAGCCATGAGCTCTGACACAGTTCTACAAACATGGATCCAATGAGAATATCAGTAAAATAACAGGCTGATTTCAGTATGACAACATCACATCTTGACTCATTAGGTATTAACTATAGCATAAATTCAACTCCAAGATTCAAACTTGTAAATGTCCATAAATTGAAAAAGCATGGTTCGAGCATATTTGATGACTTACACATGCACTTATGAAGTAACATCCTTGAAAACAAAGAATTTACAGAGAATGTATGACTTGAAGCAAACACTGCCTTGCATCAAAGAAATAAATATCTAACAAACAACACATTAAGCAAGTTTCTAACAGGGTTTGTAAGTTTTCTAAAGACTTTCAAACACTGTGAGACACTGCCTGCAAGGACAGTCAAGGACTTAGGTTAACAAACTATAACTACACAGCTTTTGCACATGCTTTTTTTGGTGCTGGTCCTAGCTGTTTCAGTAACAGCAGCTACTACAGCAACAGAACATGATGACAGTTTCACGAACTTTCAAAGACAAAAGACTAGTTACTTCATTAATCACAGGTTTTCATTTTTCCTTGAAAAAACAAATTCAAGGACTTTCACAGATTGTTTCAAACCTGTTTTAACTTGACATATGCTCAGGTTTCAAAAATACTGTGCCTTGCTTTACAGAATTATGGACATCATGTCACTTGTAGCGAAAAGCTGAATTTATGCTATAATTATGCTAATTGCACAAAATGTAAATACTGACATGATAAAAAATCTGCCTAGTAAGTAATATGAAAATAATAATTATCTTTAGCAAAGAGGTTAAAGAGGAAAAGGTTAACTCACAATTAACAAGGAATATTACTTTCAAGGTTAAGTATCCCATGCAATACTGCAGTACCTTGAATTAACGAAGTTAATTGTTTGAGGTTATCTTCGATGGAAGTGTTTTCAGTGTCCGAGTGTTGACTAAGCTTGTCAGAATGATCACTAAGCTTGTCTGAGTGAAGACTAAGTTTCTCAACGTCGTCAGTCAGCGACCCTGGAGAGGACCCAGTAAAGGAGCCAGACGTATCTGAGTTTGAAGAAACTTTTGGGGTTTGTGTTCTTGTCAATGATTCATTTTGAATCGGTGATGAAATTTTTCTGCATGGTTGTTGGATAACACCATTGGAGTTTGATTTGGTTAAAACAGTGCGAGAGTTTGAAGGAGTTGGAACAGACTTTCTACGTTTCTTAGAGTTTGATCGTTTTAGTTTTAATCTGAAACTTCCACTCTTCTTGACTGGTTGTACAGCTTTTGTGGCAGCACAATTGAAGGGAATACAAGTCACAGACTTTGAGCCAGACATTGAGGCTTCCAAGTCTATAGTTGGTGACAGATGCCATGGGCTACTGGTATGTGACGCTGGTGACATGCGCCCAGGAGTGATCAGTTCAGAAGAGGAAGATGAAGACTCTTGCCTTTGGCCGGCTAGAAGGAAAACATTATGCTGTTTAAAACATGCAGTTAATGTGATTAAATTAGTCAGGTTTTTCACAACTTAGCAATAGCACGGAGTTGATGATGGTTGTTAAAAGGTCGGGCCATTACATGCAATCCTTATTTTTGACATTCAGAATCATATGAAATTTACTCCAGTCTCACAGAATGGAAGTTAATTAATCACAAGTTACACAATGTACCACAAGGTAGATCAAGTTTGCAAGTTGTTTTAGTGGCAAAAGAAAATTAACACTGTCACCAGATTACAACTCCATGGGATCAATTTAGATTTAGTATTTGATGTCCAAAAGTGAAATTGATTCTAGTTTTCAAAAAGTGACTAAACAAAGAGCATTAAATGGATTTTCAAGGAAAGTTTAGCAACTCTACATATGTTGGAAAGTATTTTCCTTGGTCATTGAATACATGAAAACATGAGTGTTCCCTTCTCTTTAACAATGACTAGGTAACATAATTAAGTCGTTCTGTTTAAGAGCTGGTGCATGTAATTATATAATTAATAACAATTTAGTTGGACTGATGTGCAATAAGTTGAATAAACAACTATACTAACCTAGAGCAAATTTCAAATCTTGAGTTGTGTTCAAATAAAAAATTATCTGCATTTCAAGGGCTCTTCAAACGCCTTGAAAACAGAAATTAAAAATATGGAGTTTTCAAGAAGCATGTGAACCCTTGATCTGTAGAGCTGTATTACATGCTCAGAATTAAGCTGACAACATTCAGAAGGACTCCTTCATAGCTGTACCATTTGAATGATTTTTTTTGTTTCATAATTAAGTTTTTCATATTGATAATGACAAAAGAAATTGAAATCCTGTCCCAAAAAAACATGTTTTGACCAACTATTTCCATGAAGGTTCAGTTTAATTCTAAGTCAATTATTAACAGTGGTGTTTACTGAACATAAATGAAAGAACTACTGATTGTATAATTTATAATAAATTATAGTTCAATATAAATGCACACCAATTTGACTGTCAAGAAACATCAGCTAAACTTGTTGTCTAATGTACTAAATTATTTTTTAAATGTTTTTAGTCTGCAAAATATTCTTAATTTGTATTAAATGGATTTGCAAAAACCTCATTTGAAGAGATATAATTCAAATAATTATAACTTAGAACTTTGAAAAACTAGGAAAAAAATCTTAGTTCCGGATTATACTGCCTGTTCTAGATACTGTACTATACCCTACTTTACAGGCAGAAGTGAAACTGAATCATATTAATTAACTTGAGATGCCTCCTTCTGTTGTGTTAGGATCTATCAATAATCAACCATTTTTTATTTCCACAATCTTCTAAACATAAATAAAATAAATATTACTTGAGTAGGACAGAATTAGAGTGGTTGGACACCTGAAATAACTACAATTATAGAAGCTACTCTAGTCAGGTGCCCTTTCCATTCTAAGTAAAAGATTGTACACCTAAAGGAAAAAGACAACCAAAAATAAAATGTAGTCAAGAGAAAAGTTTTCTCAAGGAAGGAGTTCTCAAAAGCTAAAATTTTTATAGGAAAAAGTTGGCTCAACTGTAATTTTATGAAGGGTTGACGGTTCCATGATTCCACAGTCCATGACACAAAGATAAAGTTGCAACAGCAAATGAATTATACTTTCTACTATTTTTTTGTAACTCTCTTGTCTTCATCTTAACTCTGTCTTGGGCAGCTAACTTACCTTCAAACGTCTTTCTGAAACAGGTTGACACTGTGCACAATAACTTCTGTTTAGAAGCTAAATCCACATTGCTATTACTCACAAATGCCACCATAAACAATGTTCAATTAATAGCTAAGACAGCTATCGCTTTAAGGAGCCACTCAATGGTCTGTCCCAAGATAAGTTGGCGAGGCAAAAACTTTGGTCTCCATGGTTGATAAGGCAAATTTTAACAATTTATTTTGTTATTCTTGCTAAAACTCTAATCTGAGTCTAAAAATAGTTTTTTTTACAAAAAAAACTGCCGCTTTGCCACCGCCTCCTCAGTTTAATTCTCTGACTGGTGCATACCATCAACTGAACAAATTAAAAATTAGTTGTTTACACTACTGTTAGTGTTAACTTACTGTATAAGAGATATCCAATCATACCATTCTCCAGCAGTTGGCATGATTATTTATTCAATTACGTCAACCAACGTCGGTGGTCAACATTCTAGCCCTTACAGACTCAACAAGTTCATCACTGTGCCTATTTTTTTATAAAAATTTGAGTAATTTACTTTGGTTTCAAAATATGATAATAAAAATGCAAACTTCAAAATGAAGTACAAATGAGTGCTTTGAGATTCAGCTATTCATATTCATTTGATGTTTGTTTGGTTGGAAGGGTTAAAATGTTAACTGACGCTATTTCTCTAACAATCTTGAAACTAATATCTAAGGAGAACTGTGCTTTGGCTCTGTGCTGGCCTTACCGTAAGGTTTGGACACTGTCATATACTTGGTTGTCTGTTCCTTGTCCTTATTCTCATAGAAGTTTAATACATCCAGGACAGCCTGTAAATAAATTAAATAGTCTTTCAGAAAGATAACTATAATGATGAACAAAACTAAGAAAAATAAGTCCTGTAAAATGCAAAAATACAATTCAGAAAAACTTTAGGGTTAAGTTCGCTACAGAGTATTTGAATGGTGCCTTTAAGTGCAAGCAACAAAAACTGAGATGAAAAAATATCAATCATGCAATTATGAAACTCACATTTAATTAAGTTTGATTATGTTACAATGAATTATCTTAGTTGCATACCTGGGGGTTCTTCTTTTGCTCTGAAGGCGTGATATTGGAGACCTGCAACAGTCGAGCCCACGCTTCTGGCATGCCCTGGAATAGCAAAGGAGAGTAAAAAAATTAAAAGTTATAAACTCCAGCTTTGCGAGTTATACAACTACTGAAAAGACTGACCACTGTTCAGAGGTACTTTCTTCATTTTCCTTTGCTGATTACCACACAAATCTGCACTTCAATTAATTTATTCAATAACAGGTCCAAAAAAACCTAGTCTTGCTGGCCACATGATGACAGGAGGCAAATGCTACAAGACCTTTACCGTCTTCTTATGTCAGTTTTTCCAAACTGTGAAAGAAAAACAACCATATGATAAGCGAGTAAATTGAGTCTAGTGTTACGAAGACTTTAAAATATTATGTTTATATAAAGGTTCATTTGATTAATACACACTTTTTTGAGCATGAAAATTTGTTAAAGCCATGGCTGAATGCTGGATTCAGAAAAGAACTTAGGCAATTCATGCCTAACAGTTTAGGATCCAAGAAGCATTAATCAGTATAAAACATAAAATAATCCTGTTTACCAACCGTGAGAATTGACAGCAATTTTCAATCAATTTTGGTTGCCTAAGCAAATTACTTACAATCAGCAAATGCAGTCTTAATCCTCAGATTTGTGAGAAAATAATCGGATGGGACTGGCCATTTGTGTCTTCTTCTTGATATTCAATAAATTTCAGCAAAAACCTAAACGGTCATTCATGCAAAGTTTCTCATCAAAATTTTATGAAATAATAAGATTACATTCATGTTATGTAGCAGGTGCCTGAATTTGTTACATGTTTCAATATTCTATATGCCTCACCAAGAGCAACTTATTATTTAAAAAGATTGGCATCCACTTAAAGGTTATGAATGTAGGATGGGAACAGTGTTTTGCCAAAATGCCCGGCAACCCACACTTGGAGCTTGTCTGGATAATCCACAAGACTGATGAAAACAGTTATATTATCACAGTATATCTGTGTTGGTACTGGAATCAACACTGAAACAATGAGCTTTAATGTTGAGATTTTAAAAGTCTTCATCAGTTTTTACAAATTTTCATCACAATGAGAAGTGATGTCAGTGGATATACTATGCCATATTTTTCTCTAGGTCTGTATATATTTATGTTTGTATCGAATTTACCTAATGTCTGTACCACCTTAACAGCCAATAAAAAAACTTAGTACTTTCATAGCCTTTCAAGAACGAGTTTTATAACTGTTGCAGTAATACTTGTCAAAACTTGTCTTTTCCTTCACAAGGGCATCTGACTGATACAGCAGTGCAGAATCACATCCTAAAAAATGATAAAATTCGCATCCACCAAATCCTGACAGCATTTCAGCATAAGCTGAGTAAATTTATAATATCAAAAATTATGGACTAAAAGTATTAAATACCTTCTTTGCGAAGTTTAGTTTTTGCACTTTTTCCCTCTGAAATAATGAAAACATTGAACAAAACAGGAAGGAAACACACTTGAGTGACTCGTTTCTACTTTTTACAATCTCATTCCACAAGGCATGCCTTGCCATAAACGATTTGCACAGTCTCAGGTTCCAGTCTAACTGGTCTGTCAATTTTAGGTGGATTAAAACTTGTTTTTATCAACCAATCACAATTAATTGGTGACTAGTTTTGCTCTGGAAAACTGAAATTTTGTTCTTTTCAGTTAACTTCATACTTTGTTTAAGGTGGTAAATTTGAAGTGAATAAAAAGAAAAACATCCCAAAGCTAGCTGCCAATATCATGCAAGAAATCAAGGAAGAATCAATACACCAGGAGTACTTCATACCGACAACTTCATATTTCAATTGCCTGGTAAATGGTGTGTTTTTTCTAGCTGAATTTTGTGTCTATGTCTTAATTTTAAATACAAGATAGATAATCTTAAAAATGTCATAGCCCAAAAAGCAAGGGAAAACCAAAGAGAGAAGGTGCAGAGGAAAAAATTTCAAAGTTTATCAACACAAACATTCACATTTGAGTGAAATTTGCAAACTTTCGAGAATGCGTAAGATTGCATGAGAAATAGAACAAAAGTGACAAAATGTGTTGGTTTATATTTAGCTAGGTGTAAGACAGGCAGTCTCGGCCCGAATGATTCAACAAATCTAAACCAGGGTTGCCGTAAGGGAGGCAAGAAACAAAGGTGTGTAGCTTCAATTTAATGTATGACTCCATCACTGTGTATGATGCCTTGCAACTCTTGGTAGAAATGATATGGGTTTCAGCTTTGCATCATGGGTTTGGGGAGTTGAAACTCGTGCAAAACAATTACTTTGTATTAAAGGAAAGGGGCGGGGCACAAAAAGTCTAAAAAAGAGCTCAACATTTTGGGTTCACAATTCCCAAACTTGTCCTAAAATAACCATTGAATAACCCAATGATTTGAATACCTTTACACACAATAAATTAATAAATTTCAATTCAATTAAACTGGTGTGTAAGAGTAATTATTGCAAGGTCTACAACAAACTTTGGATGCAAAACTTTTCTTACTTCTCTTCTCAGGAAAAGGGAAGTTTTGTTGACTTTCATAGTTTGCACTTCTGAAACAATGCACAATGACTATATTAAAGAAAAAGCCAAACAACATCAATTCAGATGACAAGTTTTAGTCATTAAAAAGCTTGCAACAAGATAAATATTTTATGACAGAAGCTTCAGTCTACTAAGATTTTTTGTTCAAACTGCAAGAAGAAGGCCAGTTACAACTAAACTGATACCCAACTCATGTTAGTTAGTGGCATTGAAACAAAGTCCAGTAATGATAATAGTTCGGTAAATAATATGTATGAGAACTTCAATCAAATAGTTTTGATTGTACACAAAGGTGGCAAAATTCTGCATGAATTTATGATAATGTAGAAAACATTAACATATGCACCTGCTTCCACTAATGTTTCTGGTGAGACGTTAGGATGTTGCCCTGATTTTTTGTTTTCCTACTCTTTCAGACCAATGTCTCAACATATTAAATGCAAAAGACACTCCCAATCAGTCTTGTTACTACATTGTTACAGAATAATAATACTATTGGTCAAAACTGAATGCGATGGGTGGATCATATGAAATTTAGATCAATGATCTAAATTAATGCAGTCATTCATTTTTGTTGTCCTAGAGCTTTGATCACAACTCTAGCAGAACTTCAGGATCTATTTCTCAAGTTACATAAGAAAGCATTTATCTCTTTTTATATCTTATTGCTGCAGATTACATTTCATTTTGTTGATGTTATGAAGGATGAAAAAAGACCACTTTAGCTTACTGAATGAGCCATGTCAAGTTTCAGAGGCATGCAAAATGGGCACAGTTACAATCACAGTGGCAAAAAGTCAGCTATCACAAGATATCTGGCCACTGTCACAACACTTTATATTTGCTCAGAATTTATTCAGACAGAATCTCTAATAATCAGGCCAATGTTTTTTAATCCAGATAATTCAAGATTTGCATGTGTTAAAATTTGCCGCCACTCAAGGCTTCTCGGCATGAAAACCTCTGTGCAGTAAATGAGTAATTCTAAAGGCTTTTGCAAGGGTAAAATGCTCATGCCATTGGTCAATTTGATAACCACAGGTTCATTGCTATTCTGACACAATTTATGCTCAAAATCAACCGACACTACAACGTTGGCCAACAAAATCAATAATAATGCCAACATAAATCAATAATAAAGGTAGATTTAAGACAAAAACGGAGGACAGATGTTATTTTTTAAATTGGAATTATACTGAAAGAGGAAACATGGTTGACAAAGACGAATTAAAACCACAATTCAACCATTTCTACGACAGCGAAACAAGTCGAGTTTGGGCAACTTGAAAAAGCGAACCATCAAAACCGAGTCCACTGTCCTGTTCTTCAAGAGCCTTTCAACAGAAACCAATTTGCTTAAAACTTCAAGGCGCGAATAGCTACAAGGAACAAATAAACGATGTCGGTTCCTTAATTCTCCTTTGCACGAAAAAGCGAATTATCAACTATATTTCAACCGGACGTTAATATGGAGGAGAGCGATAAATCCGCTCAGCTGTGTAAACCAGAACGAAAGATGTTTCTCTTTTGGAATGATCGATGTTTACACACAATGAAATACAGATATGAGGAATGCTCACTCGAAATTCCTCCAGTCATCGTGCGGATTCTGCGATCTAAGTTCCGATTCGAAACTAAACCCCAATTGCCGTAAGCTTCAAACAAACGGTATCACAAATGCTTTCTCTCTGCTTTCCGGAAATTGGGGCAGTTTTGAACTTACAGCCACATTTTTGTGATCCAATACAAATAAAAATTATTTTCTGGACTGTCCGATTACCATTATATAGAATGCATACAGATGAAAAGTTGTATTTATCTTTTTCTCTTGTGTCCCAAGCGTATTAAGACATCATGCTGGTCGCAAAATATAATTTTGCATTGACGTACAGTCTGCACCTACTAATCTATAGGGCTTTCTCAAAATCTCCAATAAAACTCCTTCGCTCCATATCAAATTCACATTCTACGTATTTCTCTCCAGAGAAGGTAAAATATCGCTCATTTAAAAGTTCCTGTTTAAAACAGAATGACCAACGAAGCATTCATTCTTTTAGACTGCCGGCTGCATATGGTGAAAGTGACTCAACCCTTCCAGTATTAGCGCTGCATTCGTACATTCCGAGCATACACTTTTTCTGCGAAGAGTTGAAACACCTTTACAAAACTAACAGCAACTGCCTTGACGATGCTGTTTCGTTACACTTACCGTGAATTCGCCAGTGACTGGATCAAAACCGACATGAATGGTGTGTTCGAACTGGGTCGGCAAAGAAATCTCCGGCTTTTTCTTGTAATCTAGACACGAAACAAGCGCTGTCAGAATTGACGCAAAGCAATAGAAAACAATATTCAGCAACGCTTTAAAATAACGAATTTGATTGTGCTCATATACTGACTAAAAAACGTACTCCTTTCATCTCCCTTATTCTGGAAGAAGGTGAAAGCTTTGGTCTTTTTTTTTTCGGGTGCACTTGGTAATGGTTTCGAAGCCGGCGAGCCAGAATCCTTGGTCGAAGCCATGCGAATAGGAGGGGCGGGCGGTCGTTCTTCATCCGCCATTGCGAAAACAGTTCTTGTTCAAAAATCTACACTCCCTCCTAATTACTGGATGGTTTTTTGTTGTCTTCGAGCGTGTAGAAATTCCACCACAGCAAACATATGTAGATTTACTCTCAAACCATCATACTTTCATTCTCAGTTCACATCACATACGATTCGTGAGGAAGTCCGCTGGGGTGAAATCAATTGCTGGATTTTGGTAATGAATTCAACCCCCCTCCCACGCGGATGCAAGAGACTGGGCCGAGTAGTTCGATCAACTTTTCTAAGGGTCCCCACCCCTGCAAAGCGGAAATGACACGGAAATACTTTTGGCCAACAAAGCATTCTTGATTCCATTTTGGGTTTCTTGAATCCAACATCAGATTTTCTCATCGCAATCACTGAACTTTGACAGCGAAGTAGCTAAAGCACTTTGCTGCAAGACATGTTTTTCCGGTTTGCGATTGGCATGTTTCGCAGACAAGAACATCAATATGCCATCTTTCACACGTCAATTAAATCTGAGGAAAAAGCAGTTGCAACAAAAACGCATGGAGAATAGTATCACAAAACAATACTACTTTCAGAAATTCATATAGATCGCAAGTAAAATAATAAAGTACTTATAAGGTCAAAAGATCGCAATTGAGATCCGAGAAACCTGATCATTATCTGATCTGACGTGACACACGAAACAAATGGAACAAAATCTCGCTAAATAATAAAAAGGCCCTATTAACAGAAAGATATTTCTTTATAATAACCACACCAAAATATGCCTTGACGTGAACGAAACTCAAGCAGTAAAATAAACGAGCAAGCATCTAAGTATATACGAATTTGTGAACTTTACACCGAAGTATTGTTTGATCAGTATTATTGTGGGCGTGCTGATGACGCGAGAATCTGGTAATTCAAAGACTTTAAATATTTATTCAAATATACCAAAACAGCATTAATCGCGAAATGTTCTACAGTAATATTTTTTATATAAACCTCTCTCACCCAAAACCTGATGTGTTTAACATGTTAAAACAAAATGCAGAAGTTAGGAAAATACCACACAGTTATAATTTCCTTTCCTCTATGGCTAATAATCGTACATACGCTCAGTACGCGCATTGATCCAGGAGATAATCATGTATGAAAGCACTGAGCTAGCTGTCAAATAGAGATCAATGACCATGCCCTTTACTTTGCTTCACTACAAAATTATGCTATTGCGGAAACGAAAATTGAAAGTGAAAACTGTAATCAACTTCAGGGGGGAGGAGTGCTTATTCTTTTCACGCCTGTCGGGCGCATCGCGGAAGTAGAAGTGGGGGGAGAGCGGGGGATTCAAGAAAGGTGAAGCCCAATCGATGGTTTTCACATGATGTCATTTGTTTTGCTTTTAAAACATATCGTCGAAACGATGATTCGTTTCACTAATTTATTGAGCTATATAAATCAATATTTCGAGTTTACTATTTTTTTAAAGGTTTGATGTTTTCAGGAGTCAAACCAAATATACCTTTACTGTAGTGTGTGTCATGATGGACGGGACTTATTTACACTTCAGACGTGTGTGGCGGATAATAAGACTAAACTTATGGTGTCACCGGGAACACACCCCACATTCATCAAAGGGGGTATACTAACTCTTATAGCTCTCAATTTAAAGTTTGGCACTAACTCAGTTAGTCAGGGCTCGATTTAGCCGCTCGCTACTCGCAAAAATGCGAGTGGGTTTTCCAGATTTTTCCATTTTTGCGAGTAAT